>JAWNNP010003491.1:0-177063 GCA_035044805.1 Leucophenga maculata | reverse complement strand
TCCGTCTATCATACCAGCCTTGGACTTAGTGTTAAATCCACAAAATATGTTGGGCACAGAGCAACAAGAGTGAAAGATGGCTTTATATGCGATTTGGATAACATCTCGTTTGATTTGACTAACGAGGCATCATTTGCCTTAGGTGAATAGAGGGCTGCCAGGAATAATTGACATGCTAAAATGTAAATTCGTGCTACAAACTTCCACATCCCTTGGCAATAGAATTAATTATTCTGTCGGCGAAGTCGGCAAGATGATTTTTCTAGCCGTGTCATCATAACGGCTTTTAGTGTCCTGCATCGCATAAGAAGGCTTCTAGCTAACCAGTTGGGATGGTTTCTCAGATGCTTCATGGAATCCAAGGCCTGACAATTTATTTCATCCTCAATTTTGCATACTTTTAGGTCATTTTCTATGTTTAAATGTACCAAGGCACATTTGAAATCCTGTGGACAAACTTTGCCTGGAGTACTCTTATTTTATTAAAATATCGCCGGGCTAGCACGACTAGGGCCTTATAAATATTAAACTTATTCTTTAGGGTAATTTATTACTGAAATTGATAAGCCAGCTATATTTGAGAGGACTTACCGTTTGTCTAGGTACACGCCAAGCTATTTGTGTTCGGAACAATAGCTCAGCGTTTGATCTTGAAGCAAGATGCCCGGGCATTCGTACAATCAGTGGGTGTGAGTGATGCTAACAAATTGAATCAGGTTGATAAATATATTCCATTTCTTTGCCCGCAGTTCGAAATCATGGAAATACAATGGCAGTGCATCAGTGTTGATGATAGGATGGCTGAGTTGTCGGCAATAGTGGCTAAAATCAGGTCCTGAAGATCATCCATTGGTACTGAACAGTCATTAGGCATGTCGTGTGTTCCCCAGCTTGGATGACTTTAACTTGACTGACTTTTAAGCTTGTACAGGACCACCACTTTGGCTTCAAATCACTCCAAAGAGAAGTTCTGCAGTCTATTTAGCTGAAGTTCCTTGGGCTTACTGGAATTCAAACTGGAAAGATGGCGTACGTTGCTTTGCTTTGCGACCGCAGCAAGTAAGTTGTTGGGTCTATATGAGTTCCCAGCCTATTGAAAATATCTTCAATGTCGTCTGCAGCTCAAGAAAGTAGCGGGGGAAAATATTTTAAAAGTTGGTGGGGACTTAAATGGTAGACATTTCAATTTTGTCCAGTTTGAATGGTTCATGCTGGAAATATAGTAACTGCTGCATGACAAGCTTAATTCTTCGATAGGTTGTTTCAGTAGAACGTCTTCAATCGGAAAACTAACACAAAACTAAGAAATCTAAGACCCGAAAATAATTATTGAGCATTTTTTCGAAATCTACGGATGAAACTGGTCAAAGTAGTTTCCATTGCTGTTCACAACTTTTTCCCATCTTTCTGGAAATTTATGCATATAAGCTCGGAAGAACAACTCATCTTTTAAGGCCATTCAATCCCATTTTCTTATATGGTAAACTTCTGCTGAGACAGGCCATGTGTAATAGAGCAGAACAAGTAGTCGGAGCGATCAATGTCAGTAGAATACAACGAGTGGGTAGGACTTCCCATAGCGTTCGGAGTAGCCTATAGTAACTATAACTTAAAAGAACTGCTGATCCACACCGACGGAGAGACAGACGGGCAGAGGAGCATGGCTATATCAATGTATAAGACTCAAAAGTCATCCCAATTGTGGAAAGAGTATACTGAAGAGTATCCAATAGGGTCATAAAGGGGCTAGTCAGACAAAAAGCATACTGAATTATTCCTGGAGAAGACTACCCTAGAGGCAAGTACAAAATATTTCCTTTGGTCCCTTATGAATCAATATAAAAGACAAACAACACCTTTTTCAAAGCAAGTGGGGGCTTCTTAGTGTGCCACAATTTCTCCAGCAAACTGCGGAATCTTTTGCCGAAGTTTTAAGCCCAGCTTCTACCCTTTTAACTCCATCTCCGTTAGATGCAACATATGAGAAAAAAGGGTACTAAACAACGTTTGCCAGAGATGCCTGTTGATGAAAATTCAGGCGATCACCGACATTAATCACGCTTTCAGTTATGTTTCAGTAAGGCACCCTTACCACCTGAATAGTGTGATTAACTTCATCACAGAGATGAATTCCATGCAAAACAATACACAGTGGTGGTTTAATTCGACATCCGACAGACTTTTGACAGAGTATGGCATAGCGACCTACTCTGCAAATTAAAAGACAGCCACCGGCCTCAGTAGTTCTTAGTGCGCAGCTTTCTGATCAACAGGAAAGTGATTCTTCTTGGTGTACAAAAGGTTTCGAGCAGTTGCTTCTTAGTGAAGCATACTATGTTCCACCTTGAATCTTGAAATTTCTCTTATGATTGGGTCTCTCTTTGAATCCCTCCAATTGTTTCGAAATCCATTGGAGCCATCCAAATTAAACTTCTTTTCATTAGAAAAAATCCTTATTTAAAAAAAAAAAAAAAAACACATTCCGCGTGAAGTGTTAAAAAGTTCATACGGAGTCCCAACAAGAGTGTTTGAGTTGCTCCAAGCAAATTGAATATGAGCTGCCTTATGTCAAGGTAGCAAAGTTGGAACAGTTGGAGCTCTTTTCATAGCAGCTCCGACTTTGTGTTTTGACCTGCTTAAGGCCTGTCTTAATTGAACATCCTTGGCTTTCTCCCTGAACTGAAATCAATTTTTAATACCGCTGAGTGCTCATCGAATAAATCTGGAAATTTAGCTAACATTATGACAAGATCTTTTATATGGAATAATATTTTCTTTTTACTCATCTGTCAGTCTTTTTGCATTCGAGGAATTTTAATAAAATTTTCAATAAAAATGTTCCAGAATTTAAAAACCACGTATATTAAGAAAAAATGTGGAAATATATTTAATCGAAAAAAAAAAATATGAAAGCCAAGTATCCACAAATTTTTAAAATTGTGTTGCTATATCTCTGCTCACAGAAATTTTTCAGAAGAAATAGATATATCAAAGTTTGTCTAATTTCATAACATATTATCACACGAAATATGGGTGCAATATTTTGGGCTCAATTCACGACAATTCGCAGTTTTTTTTAACTGCAGATGTATCGAACTGCTTTTTAGTGCATTTTAATATATTTTAATATTTTCTGAACGTATGACCTTTTAATAGTACTGTCCACTTTTGCAGCTACAACGCATAAGCGGGTTAAAGTGCATGTCTACGCGGTTTTGTGCTCCATTCGAGAAACAGCCGCGGAATGGAACCCTTGCTCAGTTGTCTGTCGCATCGCATTGCCTCGAATCGCAGCGAGCTATATAGAGGCAAGTCGAGTTGACTTCAATGTACAGATCTGAACACATATATAACATCATGCATACATTTACATTTTGCTGTACACGCGTGTTGCACGTTCAAGACCAGCGATTCCAAAAAAAAAAAAACACTCTTATAGTACATGCCGCTACATGTCCGTTCGTACGTTCGTTTGCACAGTGAGATGCTTTGATGCTTAAGTGGCTGCCGTTGCTGCTTGCTGGTGCTGCTTTTTCGTAGTTACTACAATTTTATGAATGAATTTCGCTTTCGCGTTGTCGCAGTCAACAACTGAGCACTGGCCATTGGGCTGGCAGCGATGCCGAATTGCCGGAACATTTTAACGTAAAACAAAATTGCCGAAAATTGTTTTTTCACGACCATCGATCGAAGAAATTTCGATGAGAAATGCTTAAGTCAACAAAAAAAAACACAAGTAAGAAAATCAGCAGATCGGGCGTAACCGACTGTAGAGTAGGCCCTGTAACCAGTGACAGGTCTGCCTAACAAACACAATCTCAAATGTTCCCCAAGCTTATCGCCCACCCAAACACATGACCACTTCTCACTGCACCACTAAGTGCGTTTTTAAAACATGTTTTTATGTCTTTTGAAACCAAAAAGGCCGGGCGTCGTTCGAAATTCAATTGCTTTATACAAATCGTCTATTTATTATCCCATTTTGATGAACTTTTCGATTTTTGGCTAAAACAAAGGACAATATCTCTGCTACTGGCACACTTACTTTTTTTTGTGCCGAAGGAAATTTTTACCCTTCGGCGGTGATTATTATGCGGAAGGGGGGGGGGGGGGAGAGCTTTTTAAAATAAACTTGTGACATTCCGCAGCAGCTCCTAGTCGAATGCAAAAAACACGAAGTCTTGATTCTATCACCGTTTCCGAGATCCTTTCGTTCATAATACAGCGACCGGTATGAGCGGACGGACGGACGCAGACCGGACAGACGGCAGATGCTCCACATCGACTCCATCACTCCTGACCATAATGGGGGTAAACTTAGGGGGGTCTCCGACCATTATCTTCTACCTGTTACATACATTTGCACAAACCCAATAGGCTCTTGCACCCTTCGGTACAGGGCCTAAAAAAATAAATTAAAAGAAAAAAATATGTTTCAGTGTCTGAGTTTAGCTTAGCGTTTTCAATATGCTTACAGATACAGCCGTTAGCTGTATCTCTTTTTGGTGTATCTTCTCAGTGTGATGTTGCGTTAGTGGCACAAAAATGTGGTTGCTGTCTGCCACTTTATATTGGATTTTCGTGTCTGAATTTGCAAAAACAAGAGACGCACCCAGTTGATGCCGAATTGTCTGTGATTTATGGCACTGGTGAAATGGTTTAAACTCAAAGAGCAGTGTGGACTTCAAATTGTTGTTGCCTTGTTGCCTTGTTGATGATGCTGCACGACCATGCTGCTGCTGCTGCTGCAGAAGTTTTACTGGTTTGTATTGCCACATAGTCTAATTGAATTGCCTTTCATCCTAGTGCTGCGTTTTGTCTTAGTTTTTGTTGTTGTTGTTGTTGTTGTCTGTAGTACTTCTTACTAATTGAAAAGTTTACAAAAAAAGCATAAAACTGGTCATTTCCCCTCGTAAAATGTCTAAATTTGCTGGTAATTGCAAACTGGATAAAGTTCGGATGTTTGCATGCAAACAACCAAAAAAGACAAGTTTGCAAATTGTGTAATGACTTTTAGCAGTCAACAGCAGTCATGGCGCACATGTGGCATAGTTTAGTTTGAAGTTTAACTTGGAAACTAACTTTTTTTTTAATGCTAATTTAACTTAAATAAAATACACACTCTCTCTCTCTCTATATATATATCACACTCCTCCCCCCTTTAATAGATTTCTTTGAAACTGACGACATAAATTTGATTAACCTCATTACAGCGTTTTCGATTTCAGCTTCAGCTTGTATCTCACCGGCTCGGCGGCATTTTGTGCCTATAGATACATTCAATGCTATTTTATGCATTTTATTGTTGTCCAAACTAAATCAAACTAAACATAAGCAGATGTGCTGGCATCAAATACAAAAAATTATAGTTGTGAAAGTTTTGCTGATTTGCATAAACTGAGGGAAAAGCGATTTCCAAACCGAATGAACGAAAAATTTAATTAGAAATGCCCAAAAAACTAAATAAATTCAGTCTAAGAATACACAAACGTATATGTGTAGCTGTAACTGAGCAACTCTGTGCGCAGCGCAACTTTCTTCAAATGTATCTTTAAGATACAAATAAATAAATTTCATATGCATGTCGCTTGCTGTGCTGGCCAACCCGTCGCTTAACGTACGAGCCTTGATTTAACGGTCTTCGTAATTAACAACAAATCTGCAGAAATGCGTTTATGTGTGGCCTGGCCTGGCCAGACCAGGCCGTGGGGCGCGCATGTTTGCACAAGTATCTGCAATTGTTATTAGCATTCTTGTATTTTCTTAAGCCATTAACACTTTGCAACGATTATGAGCAAAGCATTTCGTCTTCGTTGAAGAAGTGAAATATGAAATTTTATTTCATCAATTTGTGTTAATCAATTTATTAAAATGTGGTCGGAACAGCTTCTTATTTTTTATGATTTTTTTTTTATTTATCTTTTTATAGCTGCTGCTGTGCTCATTACAAACTTTGTCACTTATTGTAGTACATTGTTCGCATATTTCTGCGTAAGCTACAGCAGCACGAAATAATAATGAAAAAGCTATAAAAGCATGGAGAAAGTTCTGAATCCAATGGAATTTTATTTTTGCATTGTCGTCTTAGCTAAATATTTATTTTATTTATTTGCAAAATATGCATTCTTTTTAAATTAAATTTACTCGTTTGTCGCTTTTAGTTAAGTCATTATCTTCAGCAGCTGCTGCTGCCGTTGCCGCTCGTGTCAATAGAAAGTGAAATTAAATTGGTGAGTAAGCAACTTTTTATTAAACTTAAAGAATGACTGGATCAACAGTGTCCTAAATGTATAATAGCTCTTTGAGTGACACAAACATATTGCATTGGCATGGTACATTAAAGGTAATGACTTCTCTTTACAAAGAATAAATGAATTTTTGGAAGAAGTTTGAGTGAATGGCTTAAAAGGTTTTACAAAATTCTTTTATCAATTGTTATATATAAATGGGTAAAGAGCGTTGGATGCTCGGCAATACAATAGATTTCTTGAAGCATGTACTTCATTCCGCAGGGACATCATCGCCCAATCAAAGAAGGTGAAATACCTATTCCTTTTCTTTGATCTCCGGTTTAAGCAAAAGCAAAATAGACAGGGATGTATGTGTGCTCAACAGAAGGAGCTGTACTCTCTTGGCACAGTCTACGCACAAATCATTGCTCCTATATAAATATGGCATCCAAATATGGGAAATCGCTGCTAAAATCTAACGAAAGAGAATGCAAATCTTGTAGCGCAAAATATTGCGCCCAATGGCAGAATGTCAATGGTACGTTGAAAGTCATGAAATTGGCGGTAGTTGAGGACCAAATCACCATCAACACTAGACGATACAATGACAATCTGTTGACACATAAAAATAGTTCCAATACGGAGGCTCAAAAGGCTACACTTTGGCTCTCTACTGCACAATAGTCTTAAGGCACTACGTTGTTAGTTTGAATGTTTCTGATATTATTTCTTATGATCTACTTCTTATAAAATATCTGGTAATATTTTTTTTGCAGAATCTTAAGATATCAAATTAAAAAAAAAATGTATCTATACCTGACATACTTGTCTTAATATTTTTTACACATATAATAAAATAATAAATTTTTGACAATCTATTTGTGCACGCATTACGTAAAAGCCACTCTTTGGATTCAAAATCGAATTGCTGCAAGAAAGGTAGCTTTCTTGTTAGTAACACTTAGCGTTTATTTCATCAAAATCGATCTGCAGAATCAAAAGATATTAATGTAAAAATACTAACCAGCGCTATTCAAACTGTTTGCAGTCGTTTTGCAAACCTATGACATATGTGCTGTGCAAACTGCATGCGATTCAATTGCCTCAAACTATTTTTATAAAAAAGTACGTATGTATGATTGTCTTTTCGGATTACTAAACTACGATTTTTATTTTTATAGGAATTATAATTCTCAAATAGTCTTAACTGACTGACTGACTTTCATATGATATGACTTCAGCTTTAGAAATTCAACTGCTTGTGAAATTAGCTTGATTTTGTGGAGTATATCATCCAGCTACTCCCTGTCAAATACCAGCTTCACATTTAAGAGTATAGCATCACTGCATCACCCCAAGTGCACTTAGACAACACGACAAAGCCAAATTTGTAGACTGCTACGACTCCCTGATTGTACAAGTATATTACCTCAGCAAGGAATATTATTTCAAATATTTTGAATACACTTCGAAGTAAACTAGTCGGCTTATAGAAGCTATATAGTGGTCCAGTATATCAGGCTTAGGGCTCATAGGAGAGTATCACACTTCCACTTAAGATGAAAGTAACAGAATCTTGTTTAAAAGGCATTGAAAAGACACCAATCGCAGATATTCTTGACTTATCAGAAAAGCATCTATTAATTGGGCATAATAAATATTTACATTTGAATTATCTGTATCACAGAGTGATTAATTTTGTGGTATTTTGTCGATATCACATCTTCATCTTTGTGCATCTTACATTCTTCTTCAAAAGGAGAAGTCAGAGACGCCATAAATATTCTTGATCAGCGTGTCCGTCTAGCCATGTCCGTCTGTCTGTTACATTGTCCCTCAGTTTTTATTTAAACTTACTAAAAATCGGTTTGTAGACTCCAGTTATTCGAGTTACCCTTAAAAGTGGTCTTTTAAAGGCAATTGCTAGACAAACTAAGCACAAATAAAATCTTTTTTATGTAGTCTTTATAACTTCAATTGCACAGGCATAGCATTTGGGCAAAAAGGCGTAGCATTCCTGAGCTGATCAATCAGATCTATAGACCTGGCACGCCAACCAAGTCTAAAATCCCACCAATCACTTTTCCAGGATTAAACGTTCTCCCCATACAGGATCTGCTGCAGAAAAACAACCTGGATGATGCCAAAAAGTTCAAAATAAAAATCTCACATCTATCCATAACTTATTTATATCATCCAACTGAATGATTGTTATAAAAGGAATGCACTACTCCACGTTGCACTCAACTATTAAGATGGAGCTCAAAAATTTGGGTTTTGACGACATATATATATACAATGCTTCGAAAACACCAACAGTCCTGACAACCCAATTATCCTTTTCTTAACATTACGGCTGTTTGTAACAAAGATGACCTGAAGAACATCAGATTCTTTGCTGGACAACAGTATTCTATTGAGGAAACGACAGGCTTTGATTTCGAAGATTTAGGTAGGAATGGTCATTGCTGGGCTTGCGACTCCACAAGAGTCACCATTATTGCGAGCATTCGACTGGCGGCTGTATTGTCATGCCATCTTCGTGGTCATCGAGATAACATTCAATTGAGATTGGGCTTCTGCAAAGGTCAAGGAGAAACTGTGCTCGTTCTACTTTTCCCTTTGATGATCCTTCTTTCAGGATCAATATTAGAGAAGTCGCGAGTTACAAAGAAGTGCCATCGATTCTTTGATATGCGTACTATTAATGCTGCTACGCTTGAAGCTTCTGAAATATCCCTGCTTTTGGTCTTATATGCAGATGATGCACGCAAAATTGCCGCAGCTGGCAGCCGATATCGTACAGATACGATCGGAAACTCCTTAAACCTTATGTCCGTCTGTCCAACTCTGCGCTAGCTTTCCGTCTGATTATCTGGTTGTATATGTATGTGATTATTATTAGTTTTCATACCTTTTTTACTGTTATCCGGCAAGAATCTGATTTATTAATAATTTTCATTGAATGTACTTCACTCACAAAATATTTGATATTTTGCCTGTCTGAACCTGTTTTAATCTTTCTGTTATCTCTAATTCGGAATGCAATTTCTTATTTTTGCCAGTGATTAATAATTATTCAATTAAATTTTAATTACCTGAAACAATAGTAAAAAAAAGATGATTAGAAGAAACCTTTTTTCTCTTTTGTATACCATTAAATATTTCAAAATTGTTGCAAGCCATAGAAAAAATTTACTTCAAATGATAAATTATTACCTTTGACAATAGCCAATCTTTTGCATTATTTTAGCATTACTACACCGTCATTTTTTTTTATTGTTTTAGGCATTTTACCCAAAAAGTTGCATAACAATCTGTACAAACATTAAGAACATATCAGTGAAATTTTTAATATTGGTAACAGCGAAGTTTCAATACGCTACACAAGCAGTCATCTAGAAAACGTTGAGGCCTTCTCCATGTGGTTTTAAATAGATGTTTAACATGTTCTCTTCTAGATGCTAAAACTTTAATCTCATCATTAACAGTCATGTAACTGCAAAGAGCATTAGTCTTCGCTAATTTATGGACAGATTTATAATTTAAAGGCACTAATACTGCTGACTAAATTATTTTAAGCTCTTCAGACTTATTAGCTACAAAGAAATATTTTTTATGCACGCTGAGAAATTTACGAATCATTTCTAAAAGAATTTGCGGATATTTGGGTTAAAAATTAATTTACATCTTAAACAAGTCGGCCCAGTCAGCTTAATGCCAAACGTGCGCGCCAATGTCCAAGCTTAAGCAGATGTGTCAGACGATTGTAATGGGCTGCCAGGTGGCTAAGCACTTAGTTAATAAGCTGTAAAGTGGGCGCGAAATGACAACAACAACAACAACAAAAATAACAATAGCCATCGGCGTCAAATGGAAAGTGAAATTTTTTCGAAGCATCTTTGTATTTCGATGAGATGCGTTGCGATTTGAGCTGAACTGAACTGATCCAAGCTACAGGTGTAGCAAGTCATAAAATGTTGAAGATTTTTGTCAAAAGAATTACAAGTACTGGTATAGGAGAATAGTGTCAGTAGTAACTAAAATTGTAATACCGTCAAATTTTGAACAAAACACGACATTAAGTTTGAATTTGAAAGCCATTGGAAGGCATATATGAGAGGCAAACACATTCGACTGCTGATTAGACTGTTGGAATGGGCCATATGATGTATTGCTGT
The DNA here is from genome assembly GCA_035044805.1 of Leucophenga maculata. Classification (NCBI taxonomy): domain Eukaryota; kingdom Metazoa; phylum Arthropoda; class Insecta; order Diptera; family Drosophilidae; genus Leucophenga; species Leucophenga maculata. The sequence goes on along the minus strand of JAWNNP010003491.1, from coordinate 166,652 downwards.
CAGTTTTAGTTCACACTGGCTAACTATCTGTCTGTCTGTCTGCCGTCAATTACTGCGCACAGTGGCTATCAAACATCAACTTAATGATGCAGATTGTTCAAAATAGTTTTGTTGTTTAATAATAAGTGGCAGCTCAGTCAACTCTGTTACTTCGGGGATTACCCTCGCATGCAAAGTCATATATATTTTCTTATGTTTAATCAACTACTTAATTTCTTTATGAACTTTCATTTATGCAAGCGCTTTGAAGCAAATGATGCATTGCAACATTTCAATAATAAAATGTAGCATCCATTCAGTATGTTCATTCCGCTTGCAGCTCAATGGTTACAAACCTCAAACGAACGAAGTTTATGAACACTAAAATCGAAGGAGCAAATTTAGAAAATCAATTTATTATAAAATGATGCGCGTGTTCATTCATTCATTTCACTTGTACGCGTCTAAATATCTGTTGTTTATATAAACATGAGCTGTCCAAGTGTCCGTGCGTCGGCAGTTCATCAACCAACTCAAAGGCAACACAATGGACTTCATCATCATCAAAATTATTTTATTATTATAAACCGCAAAAGCATCAGCAGTAACGCTTCCACAAATTTTTTGACTTGCCGCAAAATAAGAAAAAAAAACAGCAACATTTTAAAGAAATTACAAAACCTTAAAATATCTCACATTTTATACAAATAGACTACTTCGCTTTATGCTCGTGTTTCTCTATTTTCTTCTCCCCTAAAATTTTATGAACTTATTTTATAATTAAATTACACGACTCAAGTCTAAACAGTGCGGCCTTTGTTGGTATTATTAAAATAACAACCGGCAAAGGAAAAGTTAAAAAATAGCTGAAAAAAAAAAAAAAGTTTGGTTTGCGTAGCAACTTGTATACCCTTTTTGGCGAAAAACAATTTTGATTTAAATGAGAAGTTCAGCATGTAAAATGCATAGCGATGAGAGCCTTGCACGAGTGCATTCATGCTGTTACATTTCATAACATCCGTTTCTCATTCAATTGATTCATTTGTTTCAAATGAATGCCTTCATTGATATTTGTTCTTTGTAGCGCCTACTGACAACATAAAGTTATGCTGAAATCAATTTTTTCACATCGAGTTCATCAAAAATCTTCACGGTTTATATGATCTCCCACGTTTTATATAATGCGCTACCAACTTTCCCAACAAATTGATAATACGCAAGCGCTTTCTAAATGTGCGGAAAAAAAAGTTTTCAAAAGTTTTTTTTTTTGTATTTTTTTTTTATTTTTTTTTTTTATATTTTTTATCTGCTGGGAATAAAAAAATTAGCGCCGAGCTGCGTTAAAATTTAAGCTCGTAAAATGCCGTTGAAAAGGGAAAGTTATCAGCGGCAAAGTCGAGCAGCGAGCATCAATGAGCAGCGGCAGTTCAGTTTGGTGCGGGATGTAGCAATTAGGTAGCAGGTAGAGCAAGTTATTTGACTGAGTGGACGTCTGGACGTCTGTATTCAAGGGATCGACTGCTTTTTTTTTTCGTTTGTTTGCTGCTTTTTATGCCTTCTCGAGAAATTGTGTAATAGAACACCATTTGTTTTAATGTCGCTTTTGGCTAAAGTTTTAGTTGATCTATTGTTTATACGTGTGCACAATGCGCTTAAAATATATATAACTAGTATAGCTCGCTATCTATCTCTGTCATTCGAGACTAAATAATAATTATGACTTTTCGTCGGTTTTGAGTAATGACGTCGTTTATAACGTAATAGCATAATATACAATATTTTGTTATTACGTGTGTCATTTTTTGGCTTTGTAGCGTTTTATTTTAGCAGGTTGACAGGAATTCTATTTGTATAAATAAGTTAATGTTCAGTGAAAAAAATTCACATTAAGCTATGCTGAAAATTTAATGTTGCGCTCATTCAGAAAGTTTTGTTTAGTTTTATGGTTTTTGTATTATTTAATAATAAGTCAACATTATCAGTTCTTTGAATCAACTGAATGGTCTGAACGACGCCTATGCAAAGCTCTTTCGTTAAGAAGTACGGCATATATGCTCGAAGTATTATCAAATACTTGCGCAAAGCAGCCAGCTATACCCCAACAGACTTTAAGAGAAATTAAAGTTTAGCGCCAAGTGTTGAGACCGACTTCAACCCTCAACGCTCGTTCTTCCAGATCAAGCATTTGGTACTAGCAGCACTCTGTAACTAGTTTTAGATGCCTCAAAATAAAATTCATCATAAGAATAAAATAAAAATAAAGTAAGAAAATTTCAGTGGGGCGTAACCGACTGTAGAAGGCCCTGTAAAGGTCGCCTAACAAACACAAATGTTTCGCTAGCTTATGACCAAGCAAGCAGTGCAAAACAAAAACGTACGAAATTAATAAGAAAAAATGATACTAACGAAAAGTGTTTTACTCCTCCCACTTCTCACTCCACGACTAAGTGACTTATATAAAATTTTTTTATGTATGCAAAGAAGAGGGAGGACGGAAGTATCATAGGTCGTTCAAATTCAATTGCTTATAACATCGTCATTTGTTATCTGATTTTGATAAAGTTCTGGGATTTAGGCTAAGAGAGACCTTATTTCTATAGTTACATACATAATTTTTCTTGTGCCGATGAAATTTTTATACTTGAGGGGGATTTTATGGGGAAGGAGAGGGAGCGGCAAAATTTTAAAATAAACTTGTAAAATTCCGGCAAAGTCCTAGTCGAATGCAAAAAGAACGAAGTCTCTATTTATTACCGTTTCCGAGATCCTTTCGTTCATACGGACGGCCAGACAGCCAGACGGACAGACGGACATGGCTATATCGACTCCTCTTTCACTTCTCATATGAGGATAACTTTGGAAGGTCTCCGATCATTATTTATACCTGTTACATACATTTTTCATAAAACCAATAGGCTCTTGTACCTTGAGGCAGGGTCTCAAAAATAGACTACGGATGATCCTTATGAAAAACATTTGATCATATCACATTCGATGGAGTCATTCTCCAACTGCAAGACGGATGTCTGTTACTATAGGATAGCTTACCTGAGAGTTAATCAGCACAACCCAATTAACGCAGTTTCCGTGCAAAAAGTCTCCATTCAAGAGCATATTGGACGGGCTGGACTTTCTCAAGCTGTCAGAACAAATACACCCTCCAGCATCCTCAACGGATTTGTCAGGTGTGGAGCCTGAACTGTGCCTAACACACATTTGATCTTCAACTAAAACTGGGAGAACTGGGAGCAGACTGATCTTTCAATAAGAGCGCGGATTGATGCGAACTTTTTCAAGAGACTTCAAGAGCACATTTACGACGGCACACCTTCACGACTGGGGAGAGTACGCCTCACCGAGACACTTACTGTATAGGGCACATACATGTATTCTGGGAAAACCTTCCAAATGCTTTTACATATCTCTTCAGTGATCTTATCAAGGCCCGGATACTTTTTCGACTTTTATATCGACCCCGAGTTACTCATTTTACAGCGGATCACATGATATCTCCATGCTAGGTTAAGTCTCCTGGGAAAGTACTCAGAACTCTATATTGTAAGAACAGTGTTACCAAGATTAAAGAAGCTCTATGATGCCTTTTTACTACTACTACCCCTACAGATCTTATAAGCTAAACCCCAGAAATCTTATCTTATTTCGCTCTAAAACTCACGTGATCTTGATTTTTTACTAAGGATCAAGTTCTTGTACTTCCACATGCCACGTCTGAGGCACTGCGCAATCAAATAAAAAAAATGGTCCCAGTGGATCTGGCTCTTTGGATTTGTCACCGTGGACGCCTTACTCAACAACGCTTAGGGTTAAGCTCTTGCGTCCAGCACCTTATCCTTTTCTAGTCCGTCTTAAGGCAGATCTTAAAGAAGTTATTGTTAACACTGGTAATCCAGGTTTGCAGTCGCCCTACCTACTCATCCCTGCTAAGACTCCTGAAGACCACAAAGGGGGTTACCTATTGCCGCATCACTCACATGCTTACGACCGATTAGCACATGGGGTCCACCAAATACTCCTTTCCAATGTCATTCAGAGACACTCCATCTAAATCTAAATATCTTACCTGCCTCATTATAACTAAAGTAATATCAATATCCCATAACCTCAGTTCTGTCAAATGTATACCATTTAATGGGTCGCTGAAACATTTTGTATATTTTTGGAAACATGTTCCACAAGAAGAGTTCCTTTGCACCGTTGAATTACAAATTGAGTTAAATTATAAGTTTTCGAAAATAAACGTCGTTTTTTTTTCCTTTAAGCTGGAAACATTCACCGCCAGCGGTCACCGAATTCACGTAACAGATTGATGTGATTGACGCCTATTCATCCGACAAAAAAATATCTCAGTCCCAACAACAGTCACTTACTGGAACATACTCGGCAACATATCTAGAATACTGAGACGTCTGAATAAAATGGTGAGGGATAATTTTATTAATTTCACAATGGGAGAAGAGTTCTTGTCGAATTGCACACCATTGTCATAAGTGAAATCTAGCTTTCAATAGATTCACAGGCTATCTGATTCATATACCTTTAAGTTGTCCTTCAAGAACTCTTCTCCCATTGTGAAATTAATAAAATTATCCCTCACCATTTATTGCAGACATCTCAGTATTAGATATGTTGCCGATTATGTTCCGTAAGTGACTGTTGTTGGGACTGAGATATTTTTTTGTCGGATGAATAGGCGTCAATCACATCAATCTGTTACGTGAATTCGGTGACCACTGGCGGTGAAATATTTCCAGCTTAAAAGAAAAAAACGACGTTTATTTTCGAAAACTTATAATTTAACTCAATTTGTAATTCAACGGTGCAAAGGGACTACTTCTTTGTGGAACGTTTCCAAAAATATACAAATGTTTCACGAACCCATTGAATGGTATACATTTGACGGACCGTTTGGAGTATGGGATATTGATATTACTTTAGTTAATGAGGCAGGTAAGATATTTAGATTTAGATGGAGTGTCTCTGAATGACATTGGAAAGGAGTATTTGGTGGACCCCATGTGCTAATCGGTCGTAAGCATGTGAGTGATGCGGCAATAGGTAACCCCCTTTGTGGTCTTCAGGAGTCTTAGCAGGGATGAGTAGGTAGGGCGACTGCAAACCTGGATTACCAGTGTTAACAATAACTTCTTTAAGATCTGCCTTAAGACGGACTAGAAAAGGATAAGGTGCTGGACGCAAGAGCTTAACCCTAAGCGTTGTTGAGTAAGGCGTCCACGGTGACAAATCCAAAGAGCCAGATCCACTGGGACCATTTTTTTTATTTTGATTGCGCAGTGCCTCAGACGTGGCATGTGGAAGTACAAGAACTTGATCCTTAGTAAAAAAGATTCGGATTGGCGTGGGTTTTTAGAGCGAAATAAGAATGATTTCTGGGGTTTAGCTTATAAGATCTGTAGGGGTAGTAGTAGTAAAAAGGCATCATAGAGCTTCTTTAATCTTGGTAACACTGTTCTTACAATATAGAGTTCTGAGTACTTTCCCAGGAGACTTAACCTAGCATGGAGATATCATGTGATCCGCTGTAAAATGAGTAACTCGGGGTCGATATAAAAGTCGAAAAAGTATCCGGGCCTTGATAAGATCACTGAAGAGATATGTAAAAGCATTTGGAAGGTTTTCCCAGAATACATGTATGTGCCCTATACAGTAAGTGTCTCGGTGAGGCGTACTCTCCCCAGTCGTGAAGGTGTGCCGTCGTAAATGTGCTCTTGAAGTCTCTTGAAAAAGTTCGCATCAATCCGCGCTCTTATTGGAGGATCAGTCTGCTCCCAGTTCTCCCAGTTTTAGTTGAAGATCAAATGTGTGTTAGACAGTTCGGCTTCACACCTGACAAATCCGTTGAGGATGCTTGGAGGTATTTGTCTGACAGTTTGGAGTCCAGCCCGTCCAAGTATGTTCTTGGAAATTGAGAGTTTTACGGAAACTGCGTTAATTGGGTTGTGCTGAATTAACTCTCGGGTAAAGCTATTATAGTAACAGACATGCGTCTGCAGTTGAGGAGAATGACTCCATCAATGTGGATGTGATTCGATGTTTTTCATAAGGATCCATCCGTAGTCTATTTTTAGACCCTGTACCGAAGGTACAAGAGCCTATTGGTTTTATGAAAAATGTATGTAACAGGTATAAATAATGATCGGAGACCTTCCAAAGTTATCCTCATATGAGAAGTGAAAGAGGAGTCGATATAGCCATGTCCGTCTGTCCGTCTGGCTGTCTGGCCGTCCGTATGAACGAAAGGATCTCGGAAACGGTAATAAATAGAGACTTCGTTCTTTTTGCATTCGACTAGGACTTTGCCGGAATTTTACAAGTTTATTTTAAAATTTTGCCGCTCCCTCTCCTTCCCCATAAAATCCCCCTCAAGTATAAAAATTTCATCGGCACAAGAAAAATTATGTATGTAACTATAGAAATAAGGTCTCTCTTAGCCTAAATCCCAGAACTTTATCAAAATCAGATAACAAATGACGATGTTATAAGCAATTGAATTTGAACGACCTATGATACTTCCGTCCTCCCTCTTCTTTGCATACATAAAAAAATTTTATATAAGTCACTTAGTCGTGGAGTGAGAAGTGGGAGGAGTAAAACACTTTTCGTTAGTATCATTTTTTCTTATTAATTTCGTACGTTTTTGTTTTGCACTGCTTGCTTGGTCATAAGCTAGCGAAACATTTGTGTTTGTTAGGCGACCTTTACAGGGCCTTCTACAGTCGGTTACGCCCCACTGAAATTTTCTTACTTTATTTTTATTTTATTCTTATGATGAATTTTATTTTGAGGCATCTAAAACTAGTTACAGAGTGCTGCTAGTACCAAATGCTTGATCTGGAAGAACGAGCGTTGAGGGTTGAAGTCGGTCTCAACACTTGGCGCTAAACTTTAATTTCTCTTAAAGTCTGTTGGGGTATAGCTGGCTGCTTTGCGCAAGTATTTGATAATACTTCGAGCATATATGCCGTACTTCTTAACGAAAGAGCTTTGCATAGGCGTCGTTCAGACCATTCAGTTGATTCAAAGAACTGATAATGTTGACTTATTATTAAATAATACAAAAACCATAAAACTAAACAAAACTTTCTGAATGAGCGCAACATTAAATTTTCAGCATAGCTTAATGTGAATTTTTTTCACTGAACATTAACTTATTTATACAAATAGAATTCCTGTCAACCTGCTAAAATAAAACGCTACAAAGCCAAAAAATGACACACGTAATAACAAAATATTGTATATTATGCTATTACGTTATAAACGACGTCATTACTCAAAACCGACGAAAAGTCATAATTATTATTTAGTCTCGAATGACAGAGATAGATAGCGAGCTATACTAGTTATATATATTTTAAGCGCATTGTGCACACGTATAAACAATAGATCAACTAAAACTTTAGCCAAAAGCGACATTAAAACAAATGGTGTTCTATTACACAATTTCTCGAGAAGGCATAAAAAGCAGCAAACAAACGAAAAAAAAAAGCAGTCGATCCCTTGAATACAGACGTCCAGACGTCCACTCAGTCAAATAACTTGCTCTACCTGCTGCCTAATTGCTACATGCCGCACCGAACTGAACTGCCGCTGCTCATTGATGCTCGCTGCTCGACTTTGCCGCTGATAACTTTCCCTTTTCAACGGCATTTTACGAGCTTAAATTTTAACGCAGCTCGGCGCTAATTTTTTTATTCCACAATAAAAAAATATAAAAAAAAAAAATAAAAAAAAATAAAAAAAAAAACTTTTTATACACTTCACATTTAGTGCAAAAGCGCTTCGTATTATCAATTTGTTGGGAAAGTTGGTAGCGCATTATATAAAACGTGGGAGATCATATAAACCGTGAAGATTTTTGATGAACTCGATGTGAAAAAATTGATTTCAGCATAACTTTATGTTGTCAGTAGGCGCTACAAAGAACAAATATCAATGAAGGCATTCATTTGAAACAAATGAATCAATTGAATGAGAAACGGATGTTATGAAATGTAACAGCATGAATGCACTCGTGCAAGGCTCTCATCGCTATGCATTTTACATGCTGAACTTCTCATTTAAATCAAAATTGTTTTTCGCCAAAAAGGGTATACAAGTTGCTACGCAAACCAAACTTTTTTTTTTTTTTCAGCTATTTTTTAACTTTTCCTTTGCCGGTTGTTATTTTAATAATACCAACAAAGGCCGCACTGTTTAGACTTGAGTCGTGTAATTTAATTATAAAATAAGTTCATAAAATTTTAGGGGAGAAGAAAATAGAGAAACACGAGCATAAAGCGAAGTAGTCTATTTGTATAAAATGTGAGATATTTTAAGGTTTTGTAATTTCTTTAAAATGTTGCTGTTTTTTTTTCTTATTTTGCGGCAAGTCAAAAAATTTGTGGAAGCGTTACTGCTGATGCTTTTGCGGTTTATAATAATAAAATAATTTTGATGATGATGAAGTCCATTGTGTTGCCTTTGAGTTGGTTGATGAACTGCCGACGCACGGACACTTGGACAGCTCATGTTTATATAAACAACAGATATTTAGACGCGTACAAGTGAAATGAATGAATGAACACGCGCATCATTTTATAATAAATTGATTTTCTAAATTTGCTGCTTCGATTTTAGTGTTCATAAACTTCGTTCGTTTGAGGTTTGTAACCATTGAGCTGCAAGCGGAATGAACATACTGAATGGATGCTACATTTTATTATTGAAATGTTGCAATGCATCATTTGCTTCAAAGCGCTTGCATAAATGAAAGTTCATAAAGAAATTAAGTAGTTGATTAAACATAAGAAAATATATATGACTTTGCATGCGAGGGTAATCCCCGAAGTAACAGAGTTGACTGAGCTGCCACTTATTATTAAACAACAAAACTATTTTGAACAATCTGCATCATTAAGTTGATGTTTGATAGCCACTGTGCGCAGTAATTGACGGCAGACAGACAGACAGATAGTTAGCCAGTGTGTACTAAAACTGACAGCAATACATCATATGGCCCATTCCAACAGTCTAATCAGCAGTCGAATGTGTTTGCCTCTCATATATGCCTTCCAATGGCTTTCAAATTCAAACTTAATGTCGTGTTTTGTTCAAAATTTGACGGTATTACAATTTAGTTACTACTGACACTATTCTCGTATGCCAGTACTTGTAATTCTTTTGACAAAAATCTTCAACATTTTATGACTTGCTACACCTGTAGCTTGGATCAGTTCAGTTCAGCTCAAATCGCAACGCATCTCATCGAAATACAAAGATGCTTCGAAAAAATTTCACTTTCCATTTGACGCCGATGGCTATTGTTATTTTTGTTGTTGTTGTTGTTGTCATTTCGCGCCCACTTTACAGCTTATTTACTCAGTGCTTAGCCGCTTGGCAGCTCATTCCAATCGTCTGTCACCTCTGCTTAAGCTTGGACATTGGCGCGCACGTTTGGCATTAAGCTGACTGGGCCGCCTTGTTTAAGATGTAAATTAATTTTTAACCCAAATACCGCAAATTCTTTATAAGAAATGATTCCATTAAATTTCTCAGCGTGCATAAAAAAATATTTCTTTGTAGCTAATAAGTGTGAAAGAGCTTAAAATAATTTAGTCGGCATATTTGTGCCCTTTTAATTATAAATCTGTCCATAAATTAGCGAAGCTAATGTCTACTCTTGCAGTTCATGACTGTTAATGATGAGATTAAAGTTTTAGCATCTAGAGAACATGTTAAACATCTATTAAAGCCACAGTAGAAGGCCTCAACTGTTTTTATTGAGATGACTGCTTGTGTAGCGTATTGAAACTTCGCTGTTACCAATATTAAAAATTTCGCTTGATATGCTTCTTAATGTTTGTACAGATTGTTATGCAAATTTTTTGGGTAAAATGCCTAAAACAATAAAAAAAAATGACGGTGTATAATGCTAAAAATAATGCGAAAAGGGAGAGTTTGGTTATTGTTATTTCAAAGGTAATAATTTATCATTTGAAGTAAATTTTTTCTATGGCTTGCAACAATTTTGAAATATTTAATGGTATACAAAAGAGAAAAAAGGTTTCTTCTAATCATCTTTTTTTTACTATTGTTTCAGGTAATTAAAATTTAATTGAATAATTATTAATCACTGGCAAAAATAAGAAATTGCATTCCGAATTAGAGATAACAGAAAGATTAAAACAGGTTCAGACAGGCAAAATATCAAATATTTTGTGAGTGAAGTACATTCAATGAAAATTATTAATAAATCAGATTCTTGCCGGATAACAGTAAAAAAGGTATGAAAACTAATAATAATCACATACATATACAACCAGATAATCAGACGGAAAGCTAGCGCAGAGTTGGACAGACGGACAAAAGGTTTAAGGAGTTTCCGATCGTATCTGTACGATATCGGCTGCCAGCTGCGGCAATTTTGCGTGCATCATCTGCATATAAGACCAAAAGCAGGGATATTTCAGAAGCTTCAAGCGTAGCAGCATTAATAGTACGCATATCAAAGAATCGATGGCACTTCTTTGTAACTCGCGACTTCTCTAATATTGATCCTGAAAGAAGGATCATCAAAGGGAAAAGTAGAACGAGCACAGTTTCTCCTTGACCTTTGCAGAAGCCCAATCTCAATTGAATGTTATCTCGATGACCACGAAGATGGCATGACAATACAGCCGCCAGTCGAATGCTCGCAATAATGGTGACTCTTGTGGAGTCGCAAGCCCAGCAATGACCATTCCTACCTAAATCTTCGAAATCAAAGCCTGTCGTTTCCTCAATAGAATACTGTTGTCCAGCAAAGAATCTGATGTTCTTCAGGTCATCTTTGTTACAAACAGCCGTAATGTTAAGAAAAGGATAATTGGGTTGTCAGGACTGTTGGTGTTTTCGAAGCATTGTATATATATATGTCGTCAAAACCCAAATTTTTGAGCTCCATCTTAATAGTTGAGTGCAACGTGGAGTAGTGCATTCCTTTTATAACAATCATTCAGTTGGATGATATAAATAAGTTATGGATAGATGTGAGATTTTTATTTTGAACTTTTTGGCATCATCCAGGTTGTTTTTCTGCAGCAGATCCTGTATGGGGAGAACGTTTAATCCTGGAAAAGTGATTGGTGGGATTTTAGACTTGGTTGGCGTGCCAGGTCTATAGATCTGATTGATCAGCTCAGGAATGCTACGCCTTTTTGCCCAAATGCTATGCCTGTGCAATTGAAGTTATAAAGACTACATAAAAAAGATTTTATTTGTGCTTAGTTTGTCTAGCAATTGCCTTTAAAAGACCACTTTTAAGGGTAACTCGAATAACTGGAGTCTACAAACCGATTTTTAGTAAGTTTAAATAAAAACTGAGGGACAATGTAACAGACAGACGGACATGGCTAGACGGACACGCTGATCAAGAATATTTATGGCGTCTCTGACTTCTCCTTTTGAAGAAGAATGTAAGATGCACAAAGATGAAGATGTGATATCGACAAAATACCACAAAATTAATCACTCTGTAGATACAGATAATTCAGATGTAAATATTTATTATGCCCAATTAATAGATGCTTTTACTTCTGATAAGTGGTATTTCTCGTGGTTCTTTTCAATGCCTTTTTACGATTCTGTTACTTTCCATCTAAGTGGAAGTGTGCTACTCTCCCTATGAGCCCTAAGCCTGATATGCTGGACCACTATATAGCTTCTTATAAGCCGACTAGTTTACTTCGAAGTGTATTCAAAATATTTGAAATAATATTCCTTGCTGAGGTAATATACTTGTACAATCAGGGAGTCGTAGCAGTCTACAAATTTGGCTTTGTCGTGTTGTCTAAGTGCACTTGGGGTGATGCAGTGATGCTATACTCTTAAATGTGAAGCTGGTATTTGACAGGGAGTAGCTGGATGATATACTCCACAAAATCAAGCTAATTTCACAAGCAGTTGAATTTCTAAAGCTGAAGTCATATCATATGAAAGTCAGTCAGTCAGTTAAGACTATTTGAGAATTATAATTCCTATAAAAATAAAAATCGTAGTTTAGTAATCCGAAAAGACAATCATACATACGTACTTTTTTATAAAAATAGTTTGAGGCAATTGAATCGCATGCAGTTTGCACAGCACATATGTCATAGGTTTGCAAAACGACTGCAAACAGTTTGAATAGCGCTGGTTAGTATTTTTACATTAATATCTTTTGATTCTGCAGATCGATTTTGATGAAATAAACGCTAAGTGTTACTAACAAGAAAGCTACCTTTCTTGCAGCAATTCGATTTTGAATCCAAAGAGTGGCTTTTACGTAATGCGTGCACAAATAGATTGTCAAAAATTTATTATTTTATTATATGTGTAAAAAATATTAAGACAAGTATGTCAGGTATAGATACATTTTTTTTTTAATTTGATATCTTAAGATTCTGCAAAAAAAATATTACCAGATATTTTATAAGAAGTAGATCATAAGAAATAATATCAGAAACATTCAAACTAACAACGTAGTGCCTTAAGACTATTGTGCAGTAGAGAGCCAAAGTGTAGCCTTTTGAGCCTCCGTATTGGAACTATTTTTATGTGTCAACAGATTGTCATTGTATCGTCTAGTGTTGATGGTGATTTGGTCCTCAACTACCGCCAATTTCATGACTTTCAACGTACCATTGACATTCTGCCATTGGGCGCAATATTTTGCGCTACAAGATTTGCATTCTCTTTCGTTAGATTTTAGCAGCGATTTCCCATATTTGGATGCCATATTTATATAGGAGCAATGATTTGTGCGTAGACTGTGCCAAGAGTCAGCTGCTTCTGTTGAGCACACAGTACATCCTGTCTATTTTGCTTTTGCTTAAACCGGAGATCAAAGAAAAGGAATAGGTATTTCACCTTCTTTGATTGGGCGATGATGTCCCTGCGGAATGAAGTACATGCTTCAAGAAATCTATTGTATTGCCGAGCATCCAACGCTCTTTACCCATTTATATATAACAATTGATAAAAGAATTTTGTAAAACCTTTTAAGCCATTCACTCAAACTTCTTCCAAAAATTCATTTATTCTTTGTAAAGAGAAGTCATTACCTTTAATGTACCATGCCAATGCAATATGTTTGTGTCACTCAAAGAGCTATTATACATTTAGGACACTGTTGATCCAGTCATTCTTTAAGTTTAATAAAAAGTTGCTTACTCACCAATTTAATTTCACTTTCTATTGACACGAGCGGCAACGGCAGCAGCAGCTGCTGAAGATAATGACTTAACTAAAAGCGACAAACGAGTAAATTTAATTTAAAAAGAATGCATATTTTGCAAATAAATAAAATAAATATTTAGCTAAGACGACAATGCAAAAATAAAATTCCATTGGATTCAGAACTTTCTCCATGCTTTTATAGCTTTTTCATTATTATTTCGTGCTGCTGTAGCTTACGCAGAAATATGCGAACAATGTACTACAATAAGTGACAAAGTTTGTAATGAGCACAGCAGCAGCTATAAAAAGATAAATAAAAAAAAAATCATAAAAAATAAGAAGCTGCCATAATTTCGACCACATTTTTGATCAATTGATTAACACAAATTGATGAAATAAAATTTCATATTTCACTTCTTCAACGAAGACGAAATGCTTTGCTCATAATCGTTGCAAAGTGTTAATGGCTTAAGAAAATACAAGAATGCTAATAACAATTGCAGATACTTGTGCAAACATGCGCGCCCCACGGCCTGGTCTGGCCAGGCCAGGCCACACATAAACGCATTTCTGCAGATTTGTTGTTAATTACGAAGACCGTTAAATCAAGGCTCGTACGTTAAGCGACGGGTTGGCCAGCACAGCAAGCGACATGCATATGAAATTTATTTATTTGTATCTTAAAGATACATTTGAAGAAAGTTGCGCTGCGCACAGAGTTGCTCAGTTACAGCTACACATATACGTTTGTGTATTCTTAGACTGAATTTATTTAGTTTTTTGGGCATTTCTAATTAAATTTTTCGTTCATTCGGTTTGGAAATCGCTTTTCCCTCAGTTTATGCAAATCAGCAAAACTTTCACAACTATAATTTTTTGTATTTGATGCCAGCACATCTGCTTATGTTTAGTTTGATTTAGTTTGGACAACAATAAAATGCATAAAATAGCATTGAATGTATCTATAGGCACAAAATGCCGCCGAGCCGGTGAGATACAAGCTGAAGCTGAAATCGAAAACGCTGTAATGAGGTTAATCAAATTTATGTCGTCAGTTTCAAAGAAATCTATTAAAGGGGGGAGGAGTGTGATATATATATAGAGAGAGAGAGAGTGTGTATTTTATTTAAGTTAAATTAGCATTAAAAAAAATGTTAGTTTCCAAGTTAAACCTCAAACTAAACTATGCCACATGTGCGCCATGACTGCTGTTGACTGCTAAAAGTCATTACACAATTTGCAAACTTGTCTTTTTTGGTTGTTTGCATGCAAACATCCGAAAACTTTATCCGGTTTGCATTTACCACAAAATTTGACAACGAGGGAAATGACCAGTTTTATATATTTTTTTTTTTTTTTTTTGTAAACTTTTCGATTTAGTAAGAAGTATTACAACAACAACAACAACAACAACAAAAACTGACTACAAAACGCTGCAAGCGGTGAAATGCGATTCGATTGACTATGTAATACAACCATTAAAACTTCTGCAGCAGCAGCAGCATCGTCATCATCATCAACAACAACAACAACAACAAGTTTGAAAACAAAGTCCACACTGCTCTTTGAGTTTAAACCATTTCACCAAGATACTTTGCCATAAATCAGCAGACGATTGGCATCAACTGGGTGCGTCTCTTTTGTTTTTGCAAATTCAACACGAAAATCCAATAAAGTGGCAGACGGCAACCGCATTTTTGTGCCACTGACGCAACATCACAGTTAAAGATACACCGAAAAAGAGATACAGCTACACAGGCTGTATCTGTAAGCATATTGAAACGCTAAGCTAAACTGCAACAACTGAAAAAGCCAAAACATATTTATTTATTTTTTTTTTTTTTAGGCCCTGTACCGAAGGTACAAGAGCCTATTGGGTTTGTGCAAATGTATGTAACAGGTAGAAATAATGGTCGGAGACCCCCCAAAGTTACCCCCATTATGGTCAGGAGTGATAGAGGAGTCGATATAGACATGTCCGTCTGTCCGTCTGTCCGTCCGTCCGTCCGTCCGTCCGTCCGTCCGTCTGTATGAACGAAAGGATCTCGGAAACGGTAATAGATAGAGACTTCGTGTTTTTTGCATTCGACTAGGACTGCTCCGGAATTTCACAAGTTTATTTTAAAAACTTGCCCCTCCCCCCCCTTCCCCATAAAATCACCCCCAAGGGTAAAAATTTCTTCGGCACAAAAAAAAGTAAGTATGCCAGTATAGAGATATTGTCCTTCTTAGCCAAAATCCGAAAAGTTCATCAAAATCGGATAATAAATGACGATTTTATAAGCAATTGAATTTGAACGAGCCCCACTTTTCGTTTCATACATAAAAACATGTTTTAAAACGCACTTAGTCGTGCAGTGAGAAGTGGTCATGTGTTTGGTCATAAGCTCGGGAAACATTTAATGTGTTTGTTAGGCGAACTGAACTGGTACAGGGCCTCTTACAGTCGGTTACGCCCGACTGAAATTTCCTTACTTGTTTTTTTTTTGTTGACTTAAGCATTTCTCATCGAAATTTCTTCGATCGATGGTCGTCAAAAAACAATTTCGCAATTTGTTTACGTTAAAATGTTCCAGCAATCGGCATCGCTGCCAGCCCAATGGCCAGTGTCAGTTGTTGACTGCGACAACGCGAAAGCGAAATTCATTCATAAAATTGTAGTAACTACG
The DNA here is from genome assembly GCA_035044805.1 of Leucophenga maculata. Classification (NCBI taxonomy): domain Eukaryota; kingdom Metazoa; phylum Arthropoda; class Insecta; order Diptera; family Drosophilidae; genus Leucophenga; species Leucophenga maculata. The sequence goes on along the minus strand of JAWNNP010003491.1, from coordinate 150,792 downwards.
AAAAAGCAGCAGCAGCAAGCAGCAACGGCAGCCACTTAAGCATCAAAGCATCTCACTGTGCAAACGAACGTACGAACGGACATGTAGCGGCATGTACTATAAGAGTGTTTTTTTTTTTTTTTTTTTTTTTTTGAATCGCTGGTCTTGAACGTGCAACACGCGTGTACAGCAAAATGTAAATGTATGCATGATGTTATATATGTGTTCAGATCTGTACATTGAAGTCAACTCGACTTGCCTCTATATAGCTCGCTGCGATTCGAGGCAATGCGATGCGACAGACAACTGAGCAAGGGTTCCATTCCGCGGCTGTTTCTCGAATGGAGCACAAAACCGCGTAGACATGCACTTTAACCCGCTTATGCGTTGTAGCTGCAAAAGTGGACAGTACTATTAAAAGGTCATACGTTCAGAAAATATTAAAATATATTAAAATGCACTAAAAAGCAGTTCGATACATCTGCAGTTAAAAAAAACTGCGAATTGTCGTGAATTGAGCCCAAAATATTGCACCCATATTTCGTGTGATAATATGTTATGAAATTAGACAAACTTTGATATATCTATTTCTTCTGAAAAATTTCTGTGAGCAGAGATATAGCAACACAATTTTAAAAATTTGTGGATACTTGGCTTTCATATTTTTTTTTTTCGATTAAATATATTTCCACATTTTTTCTTAATATACGTGGTTTTTAAATTCTGGAACATTTTTATTGAAAATTTTATTAAAATTCCTCGAATGCAAAAAGACTGACAGATGAGTAAAAAGAAAATATTATTCCATATAAAAGATCTTGTCATAATGTTAGCTAAATTTCCAGATTTATTCGATGAGCACTCAGCGGTATTAAAAATTGATTTCAGTTCAGGGAGAAAGCCAAGGATGTTCAATTAAGACAGGCCTTAAGCAGGTCAAAACACAAAGTCGGAGCTGCTATGAAAAGAGCTCCAACTGTTCCAACTTTGCTACCTTGACATAAGGCAGCTCATATTCAATTTGCTTGGAGCAACTCAAACACTTGTTGGGACTCCGTATGAACTTTTTAACACTTCACGCGGAATGTGTTTTTTTTTTTTTTTTTAATAAGGATTCTTTTTCTAATGAAAAGAAGTTTAATTTGGATGGCTCCAATGGATTTCGAAACAATTGGAGGGATTCAAAGAGAGACCCAATCATAAGAGAAATTTCAAGATTCAAGGTGGAACATAGTATGCTTCACTAAGAAGCAACTGCTCGAAACCTTTTGTACACCAAGAAGAATCACTTTCCTGTTGATCAGAAAGCTGCGCACTAAGAACTACTGAGGCCGGTGGCTGTCTTTTAATTTGCAGAGTAGGTCGCTATGCCATACTCTGTCAAAAGTCTGTCGGATGTCGAATTAAACCACCACTGTGTATTGTTTTGCATGGAATTCATCTCTGTGATGAAGTTAATCACACTATTCAGGTGGTAAGGGTGCCTTACTGAAACATAACTGAAAGCGTGATTAATGTCGGTGATCGCCTGAATTTTCATCAACAGGCATCTCTGGCAAACGTTGTTTAGTACCCTTTTTTCTCATATGTTGCATCTAACGGAGATGGAGTTAAAAGGGTAGAAGCTGGGCTTAAAACTTCGGCAAAAGATTCCGCAGTTTGCTGGAGAAATTGTGGCACACTAAGAAGCCCCCACTTGCTTTGAAAAAGGTGTTGTTTGTCTTTTATATTGATTCATAAGGGACCAAAGGAAATATTTTGTACTTGCCTCTAGGGTAGTCTTCTCCAGGAATAATTCAGTATGCTTTTTGTCTGACTAGCCCCTTTATGACCCTATTGGATACTCTTCAGTATACTCTTTCCACAATTGGGATGACTTTTGAGTCTTATACATTGATATAGCCATGCTCCTCTGCCCGTCTGTCTCTCCGTCGGTGTGGATCAGCAGTTCTTTTAAGTTATAGTTACTATAGGCTACTCCGAACGCTATGGGAAGTCCTACCCACTCGTTGTATTCTACTGACATTGATCGCTCCGACTACTTGTTCTGCTCTATTACACATGGCCTGTCTCAGCAGAAGTTTACCATATAAGAAAATGGGATTGAATGGTCTTAAAAGATGAGTTGTTCTTCCGAGCTTATATGCATAAATTTCCAGAAAGATGGGAAAAAGTTGTGAACAGCAATGGAAACTACTTTGACCAGTTTCATCCGTAGATTTCGAAAAAATGCTCAATAATTATTTTCGGGTCTTAGATTTCTTAGTTTTGTGTTAGTTTTCCGATTGAAGACGTTCTACTGAAACAACCTATCGAAGAATTAAGCTTGTCATGCAGCAGTTACTATATTTCCAGCATGAACCATTCAAACTGGACAAAATTGAAATGTCTACCATTTAAGTCCCCACCAACTTTTAAAATATTTTACCACGCAACTTTCTTGAGCTGCAGACGACATTGAAGATATTTTCAATAGGCAGGGAACTCATATAGACCCAACAACTTACTTGCTGCGGTAGCAAAGCAAAGCAACGTATGCCATCTTTCCAGTTTGAATTCCAGTAAGCCCTAGGAACTTCAGAACTTCAGCTAAATAGACTGCAGAACTTCTTTTTGGAGTGATTTGAAGCCAAAGTGGTGGTCCTGTACAAGCTTAAAAGTCAGTCAAGTTAAAGTCATCCAAGCTGGGGAACACACGACATGCCTAATGACTGTTCAGTACCAATGGATGATCTTCAGGACCTGATTTTAGCCACTATTGCCGACAACTCAGCCATCCTATCATCAACACTGATGCACTGCCATTGTATTTCCATGATTTCGAACTGCGGGCAAAGAAATGGAATATATTTATCAACCTGATTCAATTTGTTAGCATCACTCACACCCACTGTTTGTACGAATGCCCGGGCATCTTGCTTCAAGATAAACTGCTGAGCTATTGTTCCGAACACAAATAGCTTGGCGTGTACCTAGACAAACGGTAAGTCCTCTCAAATATAGCTGGCTTATCAATTTCAGTAATAAATTATCCTAAAGAATAAGTTTAATATTTATAAGGCCCTAGTCGTGCTAGCCCGGCGATATTTTAATAAAATAAGAGTACTCCAGGCAAAGTTTGTCCACAGGATTTCAAATGTGCCTTGATACATTTAAACATAGAAAATGACCTAAAAGTATGCAAAATTGAGGATGAAATAAATTGTCAGGCCTTGGATTCCATGAAGCATCTGAGAAACCATCCCAACTGGTTAGCTAGAAGCCTTCTTATGCGATGCAGGACACTAAAAGCCGTCATGATGACACGGCTAGAAAAATCATGTTGCCGACATCGCCGACAGAATAATTAATTCAATTGTCAAGGGATGTGGAAGTTTGTAGCACGAATTTACATTTTAGCATGTCAATTATTCCTGGCAGCCCTCTATTCACCTAAGGCAAATGATGCCTCGTTAGTCAAATCAAACGAGATGTTATCCAAATCGCATATAAAGCCATCTTTCACTCTTGTTGCTCTGTGCTCAACATATTCTGCGGATTTAACACTAAGTCCAAGGCTAGTATGATAGACGGATCCTCTCAGCTGGGGTTGGAGGATTAAATTTCTCTGCGTCTATTTATTTGTGCTATAGTACTGAATCGAAATTCAAGATTTATATACTAAGTAATTTTTTGTTTTTTTTTTTGTAATATTTTTAAAAACTCTGCAAAAACAATTCCAGCAGCTGTGAAAGGGTTAAGAAGTCGCGTAGACATCAATAAGTTTTCTTTATGTCTGATTTTAGATTTGTTGCGTACGCCGAACTCATTTACATTTGAATGCCATTCAAAAGCCGAGTGAAAATCGAAAATGAAATTCTTATTTCAATGGAGTAGTTTTCAAACGATGCGATGCGCTACAATTCGATACGAAATGGTTTGCTCAACACGCGCTACATTTTGGACGCTATTGAACTGGCGGCTGCGCTGCGGTTACGAAACGAAAAGCCAGCACCAAACGCTTTGACTATCGACAATGTTAATATTGACGTTGATGACGGTCAGCGGCGGCGGCAGCGGCGGCAAAGTTTAAGCCGAATGCAATAAACTTTATAAGCTGCTCAAGTCATTTGGTGCGCTTGATAAGGATAAAGGATGTTTGATTTTTTGATTTACTACTCAATCGCTCACTCGCTTATGTGATGTGCAGCAAATTGGTGTTTGATTATGCGGCGCAGCAGTTCTTTTGAAAAAAATGCAAATTAATTAAATGGAAATCTTGAATAATAAAAAATAACAAAAAAAAAATACAAATTGCACAGACTTCCCGCAATCATTTTCCCTTTCTATTGTACGCGAAATATGGCCTGTAGATACGCAAATCGCTTTTTGCTCGCTAATTTTGTAATCGCTCATTTGCTGCAAGCGCTATCATCAATTGAAGTGAGTCAGTAAATTTCGCAGATCCGCTTCAGTTAACTTTTTTGTATTAACTTCTTTTTTTTTCAGCTTTTTGTATCTTTTTGCGCAACTATTTAGACTCAATACATATTTTCGTGAGTTTCGCAAGCCGAGCATGTGAGTTTGCATATCCGTCATCGTAATTTCACTAACTTTTCACTTGTTGAATGATGCCAGACGCGCAATGATGCCAGCAAGTGAAGCATTATTTGCACTTTTGCTGAAATTGTTTGCTAATGTGTCACAAGTGCTAAGCAGCAAACGACGTCAAATGCAAAACTAAGTCTTCGAAGCATCATCACGTATTTAGCATTTGGCTTTCATTGAATGGTTTGCTCAAAGATTTATTACTAATTTCGCTTTCATTTTTTTGCTTGTACTTGTTGTAGAGTAGCCGAAAAGAAATATCTGTTCATCTGTCTGTCCATCTGCATGAAGAATGAGCTCTCAAACTCATTATGTAGGCATTAAATTGAATACTGACCGTCTTGACATATGTTTACTGTTTATTTTTGACGAACTTATATTGAAGTTTCTGATGGCGAATGATTGGATTGCGAAACATCGACATTTATTCATGCTTACTGGATCAAATGTGCACATTTTAGCAACAGGTTCAGCTAAGCATGTTCCATATAGCATTCAAACATCCAGTTCGATTGACTTTACAGTGTATGCTGAAATTCTGTCGTCAAATTTGGGAATAACTGTATTTGCGGAACTAAGTTCGATCCACATTCTATTATTTATTGAGCTTAGGGAGTTTGCCGTGAATGCACAGTTCAAGATGCTACCGTCTTAAGCTAGAATCGACCGCTTGGAGTTAGACAGCGATGACGACGCTTGAAGACGCTGTCGAACTGTCGAAGACGCTGTCGAACAGCGCCCTTCTCGTCCTAATGATTCTCATTGAACACTTTTAAAACCGTAGGTTTTAGATCGATACATGCGGCCTCGTATTTACCTTAATTGGACAACTTTTTCTGACTGGCGGTGATTGGAACTCTAGGCACTGCCTTTGGGGGGATTACACAGCAAACACGCGTGGTCTGGTGCTAGCCACCTATCTATCTTCAGCCAACATCGAAATATTGGCGACTGGTTCCCCCACACGCCACCCAACCAGAGAAGGAGGAAGAACGTCATGCCTAGACTTTACGATGTACAGCGGAATTCCAGACAAATTAGTTAGCATCGAGGACTCATGGGATCTCCACTCCGATGATCTGGCTCTTATAGTCACATTAAGAGCGGGTCCAATCAATCTACAGAGTGAAGGCCGACTATCTTGTTGCGGAGATATTAGTCGTTTCCAACAACATCTGGCAAATGCCATACACCTCAACATTGAACTGATCTCAGCGATGGGCAAAGATGATGCAGTGGATCGAATCACCCAAAATGTACATGATGCCGCTATTGCCAAGCCTCCAAGTATACAGCACCCGATCCAACACCCTTGCTTCACCCGTGACCAAGTTACAAGCGTGCTGATTCAGACAAAGCGAAGACTGCGAAGAAAGTTTACCAAGACACAGCATCGCCTGGACAAAGACATGCTACACGTAAAATAAACACAGTACTTTGAACAGAAGCTGGAAACGATGGACAACATCGCCGACGCCAACAATTCGCTTTGGAAGGCAACAAAGTTGACCTAAAGGCAGGCACTCCGGCTGGTCCCAATGCAATATTTCCCTAGCAAGTGGAAACTAGCGAGGATAACTATGATCCATAAGCCTGGCAAGCCTGAGAATATTGCTAGCTGTTATCGTCCAATAAGCCTCCTATTTACCCTGTCGAAGGTTTGGGAAAGAATCTTTGCGACTCGGGTAATAGAGCTGGGAGTCTACCAAAGGGTTATAACTGAGCACAAATTTGGTTTTGTCGTAACTAAAGGGGTGCGGGAGTATGTCCACGAGAAGACATGTTAAAAATTTAATATCTAGATGTCGCCTCAGACAATGGCAGGTCTTTTGGATACTTAATATGAAGAGTAAGTAAGCCTTACGCTGGCGATACGCTATACAAATATGGGGCATCACAGCCAAAACACACAGGCAGTGAATCCAATAGCATCAAAATAGAAGTCTTCGTGAAATAACAGGGTGGCCCTGGTACGTCCGCAATATAACACTGCACAGAGAATTAAGGCTGAACGCCATACAACCAGAAATCATACACCACACAATCCGCTACAGCTTTAGACTGCTAAATCATGCCAATAGGTTTGCATGGAGTTCGCCGCATATGCGTTCAATAAGAAAATTAAGAAGGACAAATATTGGAGACGGTGCTACACCTAATGGACGGAGATGACTGTAAATAAATTTTGAGAACACTAACACAATAATAGAAGGTTGATTATATTAAACTGCTATAGGAAATGCGATTTTTTTGATGATTAACTATGCAACGCAGAATAAGACAAACCTTACGGATATAGCTTGTGCTATTCAAATGGAGAAATGTTTACTGCAACATTTTCATATATTCAGTGCTGATGTCATTAAGCAAATTTATATCTCCTAATGCCTTAAATCAAAGTATCACAAATATTTTAATACATTTCACAGGCATTTATGTTTGCAATAAACAAAATGACTAGCAACCATATATCCTTAATACGCTTGGAGCAAACAATTTTCAAGTAAAGCATTTAGTAATAAATTTATGCCGGAGACGATGAACGCACAATTGCCAGCAAAATATGTAGAAACACATATGAAAATATTATTACTTGTCCTGCCGACTAATATACAACCATAAAAATCTTAAATCACGTAGCGTGGCTAACAATTTGTACATAAAAACGTATTTCGCTTTTATTAAGTCGATAACACAAATTGATATTAATCACCTTTTAAGCAAGCGAAATTAAATGTCCCAAGGATAATAGTAAAACCAGGTTGTAAAATGCACAGCGTAATATTTCTTAGGTTAAAGTATATTTTGGCGCTAAATATGAAGCATTTATACTTGTCAGGCACAGAGTAGGTGGCTTATTTATATGAGAAAAACAAAACCTTAAGGTGGATTCACACAAAGCTAGTTGTCTGGCAATAATTATTAGTTTTAGTAGACATTTGTATATATTTGAAATAATTTTCAATGTAATGTGTTCAAAGTTCAGAGGTTAGCTTGTTGGGAGAACTTGTTATCCCAGCAGCTACTACGGCATTAATATCCTCGTTAAAAAACTATACGCAGACTCTTGCAGATACATATATGCACTTAATTTTTTAAGTTCAACAAAAGTAAAATACCTTTTCACACATTAGCTTGTAGCGTTTAGAGTATAAAAAGGACAAACAACAACAAAATAGATTGCCAACTAACATAATTAAAAAAGATAATTACATAATTCAACTTAAATAATAATTTATATGATGCAATAAAAGAAGGCAAGCCATTAAAAGTATAACAATATGCGATGATAATGAGAATACGCAATCACAAAAACAAAAGCAGTAGGTATGCACGCAAACTTTCATTTCTGGAGGCGTTAAACAAAGATTAACCAAAAAATACAACAAAAAAAAAGCAGAGCAAGGAGTATTAGGGTCTCGAAACTGGAGCACCTGTTTAGCACCTTACAGTGCGGTAATACTTTCCGCTAACGAAACGCGCTGAACTGCGAACTCTGTGCAATGAAATTCTTTGAAGATGCTAAAAAAAAAACCCAAAAAAGTAAAAATGGCTAAAAAAAAATTTAAAAAAAAATGTAGTACGCCGACAGCGCAGCTGAAGCAGAAGATGCTACACTATAACTGTTATTTGGGCAAAGCGTGTACAGCGGCGCAGACAGACAACCTTGGCATTTGTTTGCACTCTCACTCTTACGTACGCTTTAGCTAGCGCTCTTGTGCGCTCCCTTTTTGTACTTTAAGCTGCTCTTCGCTTGCTTTTGACACTTTCTTTATGCATAATAGCGACGACGACGACGACGACGACGGCGATGACGCCGAAGCTCAAAGTAATTTCGATGATGGTAGCCGAAAAAAAAAAAACAAAATGTAAGTTCGGCTCATGCGGAAGAAGACATTTATGCTCTTTCGCGCTCTTTCTTGCTGTAGCTGCTTTCTTTGCATATTCTATAACTGTGTTCGATACGTTGTTGTTGTTGTTGTTGTTGTTGATGATGATGCTCTTGACTGAGCTTGCTTCGACGTGTTGTGAGCAGCAGCATTATTATTATTATTATTGTTCTCCGCTCTTATTTCATTTTATTTTTTTTTTTTTTTTTTATTTTGTGTGTAGTTCATAAAAGGTGTTGTTTGTTTGTGTGTGTGTGTGTGTGTGTGTGTGTCTCTGGGCTTTTACATAATTCTGCTGCTTCTGTTTTTTAGCTGCTGCTCTGACGGTTGCCTCTGCTGCTACGATCTATCTGAGAAACTCTTTAAAAACAGCCTGACATCGTTGAAAAATTATCAAACCGCAGCTTGTTCCATTCGAATGAACACATTCAGTGATTTCGGTGGTGAAAATTTAAAAATAGTCAACACAAATATGAAATTCTTCGTAGCAACCGCTTGTGTCCTTTTGCTGGCATCCGGCATTACAGCCGATCCTGTACCAGCAGCGGCCGCTGCCGCAACTGTTGAACAGTCCAGTGCATTCGCTAAATGTCTGGAATCTGATTCGATTTCGTGTCTGCAGCTAACGGTACGGATTACATAAAAAAATAATAAATACGCAAAATATACACACAGAAAGGATTAAATAAAGTGAAAGTGTCAATGAAAGCGAAATAAAAAAATATTTATAAAATGCATAAAATTATGCAAAAAAAAAATTGAACAATCTTAAAAAAAAAAAAAAAAAGACAAATTTGAACAATGAAATCAAAAGTGAAATCAAAAATCTTTCAAAATGTTTAACTGCTAAAAATTGTAATTGTGTCTTGAAAGTGTTTTACAATTTTTGTACAGTCGCACAGCACACACATACACAAAAGGACCTTAAAGTGAAAGTGCATGCTTGTCATAAAATTATAAAATTAAAATATATATATATTACAAAATATTACAACATAATATATATGGCTTGGATATATATGTAAAACAAATAAATATATTTTTAGCAGTTTTAAAAAAAATATTTACTCAAGTTCACAATTAAAAAAGAAAAAGAATTGATATTTGTTAAGCTTTCATGGCATTTAAACACTTTATTTAAACTCGGCACATTTATTTTGACATCAGTGTTGAACAATTCACAAATAAATTGTTTTCACTTTTTCTTAAATAGTTAATTCAATACAAAAGTAGTTTTTACACATTTTCTTCAATTCAAAGTTTTTTATCTACTCATTTATCTCAATACACAAGAAGAATTGCTTCAACATTCTGCCTTTCTTTCTTCCATGCACAAATAATTTTGGGCACCTCCTTCCTTCTACTCATTTAATCTAAATTCAAAATATTTTCTACTCATTTAAATTAATTCAAAATTTTCTTTTACACTTCGCCTTCTACCCATTTGATGTAAACTCACAGTTTTTCTACTCATTTAATTTAATACAAAAATATTTGTTTTCACCTTTCCTTCTACTCATTTTGTGCAAGTTTTTTTTCTACTCCTTTAAATCAATGCACAAATATTATTTCTCAACTTTCCTTCTACGCATTTGGTAAAAACTCAAAATTTTTCTACTTTTCTAATTCAAAACACAAATTATTTTTTTTCTCTTTCCTCCCACTCGCTGAAAACAAACTCAAATTTTTTCTGCTCCTTTTATTCCATACACAAATAATACTTTTCTTCTTTCTTTCTACTCACTAAGCACAAACTCAAAGTTTTTTCTTCTCACTTAATTCCATACACAAATAATTTCCTTCTACGCTTTTAATACAAATTACAATACACAAATAATTTTTTATCAACTCAAAGTTTTTTTCGACCAATTTTCAATACACAAATAATTTTTTTCTCACCTCACCTGCTACTCACTTAAAACATATTAAGGCCATATAAAATTCATAAATTCTTTTATTTTTAGTTTAATTTAAAACTTACAAAAATATTAATTCTCTCCTTTTTTTTTTTTTTTTTCTTCTTCTCTTTCTCTCTCTCTGTCTCTCCTTCAATTATTACAACTGCAGCTCTTCCGCAAAGCCAAATCCATCTTTGAAAATCCACAAATCGAACTCTTCGGCGGTGTCTCGCTAATCAAAGCCAATGAAGGACGTCAGGGCAAATCTTTGGACAACTCAATTGCTGTCGAAGCTGCACCCTCCATCGAAGCACGCAACTCCGAAATGGGCGCCTACTTTGTTGAAAATGCCAAGAACTTCTTTGCCGAACGCTCATTGAACTTCAACTTTGCCAATGCTGCACGCTCCGTAGCACGTGCCATACCCGATGACATCAAGGCTGATCTGCGTGAATTGGTTGTTGAGTCGCGTACACGCAAGAAGAAGCTGCTCAAGAAATTCCTGCCAATTCTGTTGGGTGTTGGTGCTAAGATTGCTGTACTCGGTGTTGGTTCCATTTTCGGTTTGCTATTTTTGGCCAAGAAAGCGCTCATTGTATCGGTTATTGCTTTCTTCTTGGCTCTGGCTGCTGGTGCTTCAAGCGGTCTTGGACGTTTGGGTAGTTCAGGCGGCGGCGGTGGTCTGCTCGGCGGTCTTGGTGGTCTTTTCGGTGGCAAGAACTCCGGCTCAAGTGCCTCAAGTTCGGCTGGTTGGTCTTCGGGCGGTGGTGCATCATCAGGTGGCTGGTCCTCGGGCGGCGGTGGTAGCTCTGGCTGGGATACACATGGTGCCTACAGCTCACCAGTTGCACAAACTATTGCTTACAATGGCTACAAGCAAGCCAGACGATAAGCAGTCAGTGACTTAGGGTAATATTTTATTGTCACGAAATGACAATTGATATACAGCAAACATCAGACAGACAGTGAAAGAAAGAAAAAAAAAACAATATATATATATTTATAAATTATTTATTTTAATTTATTTATTTAACAACTTAAAAAAAAGAAAAAAAAAAAAAAAACGTTGACGATGCACAAACTGCAAAAAATTCTTTTGTGCCTTCCTAGCAAAAAAAGAAAAAAACAATTAAACGACAGTTACACAAAAACACACACACACACATACACAACTTCTAATACTTTAAATACTCTCTGTAACTATTGCTAACTAAATTTTCCAATTTAAATGATTTAATTTATGCAAAATATTGTCATATGCTAAAGAAAAAACGAAGAAGAAAGAACATACTACAAAGCCAGCAAGTCAATACGAAACAAAGCGCATGCAACTAGTCACATATTGCCGGCTAAATTAAATCTATAAACTATCATCTATCTATCAACTATCTATCGATCTTAACTGTGCTCTATCTATCTATCTATCTATCTATCTATCTATCTATTACTTTTAATTTCAAATTTACTCTATTGTACTATATTCTATACTCTATACTATGTGAAACAAGACTATATAAGCTTTATACAAAAACAAAAAAACTACCTCTTAAAACTCTATCTTTAAAGACTATACAACACTGTTTTCAAACAATACTATTTTCATACACACAACATAAACAAACAAACAAATCAAATGCTGAGAAAAAAAAATCAAAGAAACAAATAATAATCTATTAGAAATCTATAACACCACACTCGACTTTCATTAAACACACACTTCGAGCATTTTTCTTCCTTCCATTTTTCGTCGCACAAACATTTTTTTCTTACCAAACTTTTACACACTTCCTGCCTGCCTTGGCAGTTCATTAAACGCACATAAATTTCACTCGTACACTTCTTTCTGATTTATGATTTACGAAATTTACGGCGGCTTTAATTGCCTAAAACATAAATTTGTACATTATTCATGCCAACATGCTGCCGTCTAATTGTTTCTCTCTCATTATAAGGCAAAATATTCAGAGTTGTCATTTCTTTTGATTATTCAAGTAGAAAGAAAACGCAGCATTTTATTTTCCCATAAAAAAGGCAGAAGCAATCATTCATTAATATTTTCGCTTTCCTTCTTCTTTAGTAGAAATCTTTAATATGCTTTGTTATCAACGAAATCTTCATTTCATAAATTTCACTCATTTTGCTTCTCCCACTTCCATTCCGACAAAGTTTTGTGTATTTTTTCTTTAGTAATAATAATTTTTTGTGGCATTTTGTTTTCATTAAGTTTCGAAATAAAATTTATTGCTAAAAATAAAGTTGTGGCATTATTTGTACGAGGGAGGTAACAGAAGTTTCAGCTATTATTCTCTCATAACAATATCTAGTTCAAACGGTTTTACAGCTACCAATAAATGGCTATAATTTTTTTATAGCAGTCAAGCTTGCTGTAAAAATATGCGCATTTGCTACCGAAAAGCCATTAACAACTCGTTCAAGCTATTATAAATTATTTATTTATTTTTTCTTTTTTTTTTTTTACAATAAATTTGTGTCGATTGCTCGTTCGTTTGATCGTTCATCTCTTTATAAATGTCAAACAATAATAACAGCAACAAACAACGCAATCAAAGGCATTCATTCATTCATTCATTCATTCACTCATTGAAGAAAGTTCGACTGGCTTGTACTGACGCCATTGAGTACTTCATCATCTTCGACTTCTACTTGACAGCTACTAGATTTTCTCCTTGGGGTAATTGCATTTTAATAACTTTGCTGTGAGTGCTCAAGTGTAAGTTCGTTTATTTGCATGAAGCAAAGCATGAAGGAGTCATCGTTAGCAACTTTGAAGGGCTAAGCGTTGTAGCAGCACAGCACTTCACTACTCAGCTCAACAATAAGCAGCGAAAGCATCACTTTTTTCTGTACACTACGCATTGTGCTTTACTTATGAATATGACCCAGTTCCACTGGCTCTTCGTTGGTTTTTGTTCAATAGAGTCTGTCTAAAAAGAAGAAGAAAAAAAAGCACGTAGCACATTAAAAATATATACTCTACGCATTAACTCGTATACCCGAGCCGTACCGTACCGCCGCTTCATGCAGCATCCATCCTCCATTTTTTGACTCTTCTGGCTTTTAAGCATTGTTATTTTTGTTTTGCTTTTTTTTTTTTTTGTTATTGTCATTTTGGCTGCTTTCTTTATATCGTGCAACAGTTTAACTCATTAATGTGTAGCGTATCAAATTCTGGACAATAAAACTTAATTTCTATGGAGTTAATTTTCCGAAGAAATTTTGATGCTGAAATAACATAAGGAGTAGCCATTCAGAATCAAATTGAAACAGTCTGCAGCAGTAATTGAACAAGAAAGCATGTGTTGTCTCAACTTTGTTCTCAAGAGACAAGCACATGAGTTAGAAAAAGGATTTTTTGAACTTAGTCCTACCTAATCTATGCTTAATTTGTAGTCCATATTCAGTAATAATGTGCTTCGATGGTCATCTAACCCGCTTTCACATATGCATGCAACACAATTAGAGAAGAGAATGCCTTTTTTAAATGGAACATATTTTGATGTGAAGGCAACCATATCTGTAATGATTTTTTGTGGTATGTCTACGATTGTTTGGTGGGAATATTTTATCGGTAATACGAAATCTCAAGTTGAATATATCGAAGCAGTTCTTTATAAGCTCGAAGAAGTCTGTAGTCTCGGATGCATTGCAAATGTGGAAGCACAGGTGGGAGCAGCGATGTGTATCACTTGTAATACCCAGCGAAAACAACTGCTTTGATAATTTAACTTTTGTCTTGCCAATGAATGTACGTTGAGGTGGTCCTCCTTTAGTTTAAGTTATATAAAGAAATCTAAATTTGATTCAAACTATAGAACTTCTCTAATTGAATTTTGAATCTTGCATTTAATGAAAAAATTTTCATTTCGACGTTCGATGGGTGCACAAACCATGGCTTATCTATTGAGGCAAGTATTTATGTTGATAGAGACAAAAAAAATGTCGTGTTCTATTTTAAGCTCCGTTCACAAATACTGATTCGAAGGATACATATAGCGATCCAGCTACAGTTATGTAGCTTGTAGTTTTCGAATAATTTGCACCATTGTTGCCATATTCATTAGGTGGTCAAAATTGTAAGAAATCGGAAACTGCTTTAAGCCTCTCTCACTTGCCACTTGCGCATATTTATGGAGCTCCAAAACTTCTTTTGTGCAATCTTCATCTCCTCGAAGAGCAGCACATATTTTCTTCATCGTCCAGTTCCATATCGTGCTTCATAAGCCTTAAAACAAAATCTAAAACTCCATCTATCTTTGGTATTTTGGTCATCCATTGCTTCAAAGTTGAAGTACTCGGAAAAGGAAATCCCTTTAAAATATTTTTTATATGTCATTAGGCACGAGGAATTGCATACGCGTCTCGGTGAACATATTGTTGAACGACTCCAATAAAATCTTCATATTTTTTAGCTCATTTCGAAGAAAGCCATACTCTTTTCCATTTCACTCAGTTGCAAGTTATCCAGAAACACGCCCGTTTTTATAATCTGTGGATCACAAAATTTATCTACAAGCTTTAATGTTTACAAAAAAAAAAACAAGTAAGGAAATTTCAGTCGGGCGTAACCGACTGTAAGAGGCCCTGTACCAGTTCAGGTCGCCTAACAAACACATTAAATGTTTCCCGAGCATATGACCAAACACATGACCACATCTCACTGCGCGAATATGAATGAAAAGAAAAGGGAGGTCGTTCAAATTCAATTGCTTATAAAATCGTCATTTATTATCCGATTTTGATGAACTTTTTTGATTTGGGCTAAGAAGGACGTTATCTTTATATTGGTGTACTCAAATTTTTACCCTAAGGGGTGATTTTATGGGGAAGGTGGGGGAGGGGCAAAATTTTAAAATAAACTTGTGAAATTCCGGAGTAGTCCTAGTCGAATGCAAAAAAACCCAAAGTCTCTATCTATTACCGTTTCCGAGATTCTTTCGTTTCGGACATGGCTACATCGACTCCTCTATCACTCCTGACCATAATGGGGGTAACTTTGGGTGGTCTGTTACATACATTTGCACAAAACCAATAGGCTCTTGTACCTTCGGTACAGGGCCTAAAAAAAACCAACAAAAAATTGAATATCTACTCAGTTTGCATACTCAGGGGTTATTCGAAGTTTCTTCATTTTCCTTATTTTCGGAAACACAGACAACGATTCGTCGTACTACATTGGGCTTCTCCGTTTCATTCATGCAACTTAGTTTTTGACATTCACTGACATTCAAAAAGGAACAATCGAAGAGGACAGTCTTGTTGAATAACTCACCGTTTGTAATTTCATCATTCTTTTAATTAAAAGAATTACTTGTGTAAGAAACAGGGATGCAAACTTCTAAAAAAATTCAGTTCGGTGGTTCACTCATATTTCAAATCAGTAGCTGATTTATCTTCTGCCCTCCCACAAAGTTTAAGATATGCGTTCATTCGGGCAGTGATGCATTATCGCAGTGTATTACCCATAACTGCTTTGGCTGCTTTGGCTACTGCACAAAATAAGGAACAAACAAATTTAACTGCAGTCATACTATTGGTTTGGAAGATATATCATTTCAAGTGAAGCAACTTTAGTTAGTTTGAAAAAATGTATAAAAAAGATTTCTGTGTTTTAATAGATTAAAATTGCATGAATTGAGCTTCGAATAGCTTCCGCATCCACCGTATTCTTCAGATTTGGCCCAAACTTTTTCTACTTCTCAGACCTCAAGAGAATGCACGCTGGTAGGAAATTTAGTGCCGATGAAGAGATTATTGCCTTTTCTCAGTTTGTAAGAATGTTCTCATTGCATTAAAAAAGAAGATTATAAGAAACACATCCCTATTTTCAAATGAGTTATGTCTCCATATATCCGGTAGCTGCAGCGAAAAACTTTTGCAAATACATTTTACGGAGGTTCAAAGCAAAAAAAAAAAAAAAAAAACTTCAAAGCATTCAAATTGTTTTGACGCAAGCGGAATAGATGATAGTCTAACACGGTGAAAACGGTGGGTGGGACAAATATATGATATATTTTCCAATACACGTAATAGACCGCTTTAAAAGAAAGCACTTTCATGCCACTTCTGCGGAGGTGCATTGCAATATTATGTGGTGAAGCGTTGGTCAGTTGCGATCTATGTCGAAATTTATTCAATTTGAAGAATAATGGGCTGTCCAGAGTGTTGTGCGTCGTCCAGGTTCAAAGCATCATAGCAACAGCATTGGAATCATCGGCTGGATATGAATAATGTTTCTAATAAGGAAAACTAATATTTTCATAGAGTTTGTTGCTGTCTGCACTTTATGATACCTTTTGAAAGTAGAAAACTTTGTGAATTTTAACGAAAATGGGATTAAATGAATTTGCGTAGAAAAAGCTTGAATGGAATCAAGAAATGGTTTGATAAGTATTATGGGAATCTTCACCATCATATTCAATAATTAAGAAGTGGTTTACTAAGTTCCATTGTGGTCGTACCTGCACGAGTGACATAGAAGGTTCAGGTCGCTCTGCCAGAAATAAACGATAGAATCAGAATGCAAGTACTTAGGTGTATGAGTCTGTAGCCATCTCAACTAAGCGGGTACATTACATTTGGAAATGTAGAAGCTGTAATGGCTGTCGTTATTGCTCACACTCGACTGTAAGTGCATCCGTTTGAACACTTCAAAGCGCTGCTTGGCAACGTACAGCTGCAATCCTAACGAGTTTTGGCGCCATTTCACTATCGTACACGAAACATTAGTCCATCACGTTACATCAGAGACCAAACAACGATCAAGATAGCAGGTTTCGTACATTAAAGGAGGCCAGCAAGATTATGGCTACAATTTTTTCAGATACACCCGGTGTCATTCAAGGTAATCGAAAAGTGTAAAATGCTCACCAGCGAATATTATTCAAATCTTTTGGACAGATTTGATATTCCAACAACATGATATATGGGTATACAGGTGTATATTCTATATTGCAAGTCTATTCTCCGGCATTGCACGTCTTAGCGCACTATGTTATGTCGCCGGGTATTTAATTACTTTACTAGCGCACCCGGCTTATGCTGTTACGATCTATTTTCCTTTAGTATAGATGAGACATCGCCAAGAATGAAAGTTTTTGTATATAAAAATATGTATAGTTCGAAGCAACTGAATTGCGTGCAGTTTGAGTAGCACATTGCATATATCATAAGTTAGAAGTGCACTGTCTGACAGTTTGAATAGCATTCATGTTTAGCAAATTTTAAATGCTTAGAAATATAATTTATATATTAACATAAATACCTTTTGATACTAAAGGTCGATTTTGATTAAATAAACGCTAACTGTTACTCCCAATATATCTTCCTATCTTACAGAAACTCGATTTTAAATCTAATGAATAACTTTTACGTGTTGCGTGCACAGAAAAAAATTTAGTCCACCATCTTTTTTGCCTATTTTGTCTTATAAAATAGTTCTTGACATATAACGAATTTTATTTGTTAAGGGGGGCATGACACCTCCTATTTTTTTTCGGTCGCCTGGTTGAATTGACTGTTAGAATTGCTGAATAATAATGTCGAATGAATAAAGTTCTACTAAACTTTCACATGAGGCATGACTGAACCATATTAAAATAAAAAATTCTAATAATCATTGATTTTAATAATTTAAGAGAACATTTATGTCCACAAAAAGAATTCCACATAAATATTTAAAAGTGGGCGGTGGCCGCATAATATGCAAATTTTTGTTGCTCAATTTAGGGCTTACAGAAAACTTTTTTAGGCAATAAAACATTTTTTCGGGCATTGCACATTGGGTATTTCCATGGTGTATTCGAAAGCCCAGGTGAATATAATCATGTAAATAAGTATATAAAATGGCTAGACTTGAGGGAGTTCCCTAACTTATCATGTTCAATTGACCAGCTGTACATTGTAAATTAAGGTTCAATTCTTCACTCCAGAAAACTTTCAACAAGTTTCGTCCTCATTAGATTTATTTAAATTCAAATTTGGCTTCTAGCTCAAAACTGAACCATTCCCAAAAATTATATTTACATTCTTTTATAAACTTCGTAGAACGAAAACAAACCAAAGCCTCACCGTATTAGAAAATGTCGTCGAACAAGAGAAATGTTAATGGGTTAAAGTGACAAACAACAATTAACAATGTCGTTGCTCTTGGCTGCTCTCATTGCTCTTAAGCATTTATTTTTTTTTTTTTTCTACTCATTTTAGCTTAAGCGTTTCTCGTATCGGATTGTTGTTTGTTGTTGTTCTTTTTTTATCAGCTGCTTTTGCTGCTTTTATCTATTTCATATTTTGTGTATTTTGGTCTTTTTTTTATTATTATTGTTCGATTTGTTTAGCACTTTTTGTATTTGTTTCTGTTGTTGTTGTTGTTGTTGTGTAGTGTAGCCGTTTTCTTTTTCTCTTTCTAACTGCTTTTTTTTTTTTTGTCTTCTGTCAAAGTGAAATTTTTTTTTTTAAAAATTTTTTTTTTTTGGTTAAGTAGTTTTCTGTCGAAGGTGTCACGCTCGAAATCAATTGTCTGTGGATGCTGCTGCTGCCTTTTCGGGGTAAGAAAAGAAATCTTCAAAGTCATCAGCAAGCAAAGCCTACACACATGATAATATTTTCGGAGCCAGAATCTATTGTAAACTCGTATTTAGAAAGCGAAAGTAACGGCATTCATTGAGTGTGGCAGCGGCTGACGGGGAAAATCAATTTAATGGAGAAACTAAATAAATAAATTAAAATTTTTATGGAGCTATTTCGGTGGTAAACTTGTTAATAGTGCCATTGAATGGTTTGGTTGTATAGGTGGATGGATGGCTTTTAAGGAAGTCTTTTATAAAACATTGCTGGGACACTGCTTAGCACAATAATTGATGCGAAATGAATGTTTGTTTAAAAATACCATAGAATAGCTTTTTTTGTAAAGTAATAACAATACCAGCTTCAATTATTAAATGAGAGGTTTTGTTATATCTGTGAATCAGAGCATATTCAGAGGAGTTTATCTTAATGCTCTGAAGGAACAGGCAATGAACGCAGTGTCATCAGTGTATGTGGTGAACAATAATCGGCAGGAGGTGCTGCCAAGACAGTGGTAGACAATGTATATCGCTCGACCTCAACCATAAACAACGTCCAAGCACGCACAACCTAAGCAAAAGATAGTGGGGAGCAGGCAGAAGGGCCTTTACATTGAAGAGGAAGCTGTTGTTGGTCAAACTCGTTGAAGAACGTCCAGAAGCAGGTTTGATCTCGATGTCATCCAATGCTTCATATCACCCGTAAGGGTGAGTTATTGACAGCGTAGATTCACTAAAAGCCTTTCGCTTCATTTTCCATGTAACGGCATACAAAATTTCATTCGCAACTCAAAATTTAACACAAATACGTTGATCATTATTTTCACTCATTTCAAAAAATTGCCAAGCTCTATTGAGATCGACTGAAACAGCAGCTGTACATACACTGGTTGACAGTTCGCACTAAAAAATGACATCATAATTGAGAACAGTGTTACCAACTTGGAAAAAAATTACATGTTCAACGACTACCCTGTTCTCCAAATCAAAGACGTAAATTCTTTCCGTTTACTATTCGGCTCCGATATTCTATCAATTGCATGGTGAAACATTTTTCCAATTTTAAAATACGTGTCGATCTAGCAACGATCCTCTGTCTTTCCTCTGTCTATCTGATTGATTGAAGCATAAATATGGGGATACATTATTTCTATATCTAGGTTTTTCTTCAATTATATTCATATTTACATGCCCCACTGTTTGGGATAGCCACATACAAAGCATCCAAACACTTTTATGTTGACCAAAAAATCATCAAATTTTTAGGCCTTGTACCGAAAGTACAAGAGCCTATTGGTTCTGTGGAAATAATGGTCGGAGATCCCCAAAGTTAACCCCATTATGGTCAGGAGTGATAGAGGAGTCGAAATAGCCATGTCCGTCTCGTTCTTTTTGTACTCGACTAGGACTTCGCCGGAATTTTACGAGTTATTTTAGAGTTTTGTACCTAACCCTACCCCAACCCCCCTCCCTCTTCCAATAAAGCTAAAAAATACTTCGTCATAGAAAATTGCAATTCAATTTGAACAACCTACATTACGTCGTCCATTTTTCTTTTCATACTCTTAGAAGTGGGAGGAGCAAAATACTGCTCGTCAGTACCATTTTTGTTATTAATTACCAACGTTTTTGTTTTGCACAGTCGGTTTGTTTTATTTATTGAACGAGCGGGAGAGAGTAATCCACAGCAGTATTAAGTCTCCATTGAATTGAGAGAATTTTACTGTTAGTTGTCAGCAGCGTCATTAGGCCATGCGTCACTCAATACGAGAATGTTCAGACAGTTAAGCCTCAATAAGCATTTTTTACTGACCATAATAGGAGTAACTTTGGGGGTCTCTGACCATTATTTCTACTTGTTACATACATTTGCACAAAACCAAAAGGCTCTTGTACCCTTAGTATAGGGCCTAAAAAAGGCAATGTGTATGGACTGTCAAGATCTTCCGAAGAGACACTATTCTCTGGGGCTACGTTAACTCGCTAGTTTATAGTAACCAGCGTACTAACTGAGATGAGCTCTACTCTGCAACAGAGTCATACAAATTAAGACTGTTGCGACTTATTATTTACACTGAATTATCATCCAGTTCACCTCCGCAATAAATTTTCTAAAATATGGTATGCTCAAATCTGTCATCGATCCATTTGTTTACCCAAGTTTCAGTGTTGAATATTTTGCTTCTGATGATTAATGTGGTATTTCATAGCTTAAAGTATTGTATGAGACCTTATTTTCCGGTTTAGGAAAAAAGGCCGATGACCAGAATGGGTAGCTCTTTTAGGACTCTCCATAGTTTCAGTTGGAGAGATCGCCTTAGTTGGAGAGTTCATCTGCAGTGAAGCATTAAGAAAGAGTTTCGTGTTTTCAACATCAGAAGTCTGCGCGACGATATGGAGCTGAAACCTAGATTGCATCAATTATTAATATTATCTTTCGTTGGATGACTGAGAGAATCGGTTGTCTAAAAATAGTTCTTCTCTTGGTCAGCTTGATGGAGCATTTTTTCAAAACATTTAAGTAGTTAATTTTTGAGGAGTTTTGTCAGCCTATTTGCTATTCTAAAGTATAACACTTTATCGATAGGATGCATGATCTGCAACAGCCTCCTACGAAGATGACGTTTCACAGCCACAAGTTAGACCATCAACGGCATAAATTATGGTAGAATTCGGTGTAAATAACAACAGTCGAGGGTGTATGAGTATTCATAGCTGTTTCGTATATAGCTCTTGTCAGTATATCCTTTGAGTCATCAATATCCTTGCCATGAAGATGTTTCAATATTTAGTTGAAGCATTTGCTCCAAGTATCATTCGCATATATTCACATTGGAGATGACGGGGACCGGGAATTTATTATTTTTCGCATAATGTGGCTAACCATATCGCTTCAAGTTTTCATGTTCTTTTGGCGTCATCAGTGTCTATTTGAATGCTGGCTTCGAAAACTTCAAAAGGTGTTATTTTCTTGCTGTAAAAATATGATTTGTTGTAACCCTAAAGAAATCTCATCTGTGGAACTAAAATGCATGTTTTTGGTGGCCTAATATGAAGACCATTTCTGTAAATATTTGAGCTAGCAAAATTTAAGTGCGAGCTGTAGAAAGTAGTAGGACATCATGACACGTTAATGATTGCCGATCTACATTTTTAATGAAATAAGATGTCTTGATGAAGCTTTAACATAATTTTCAGCAAACTTTTCAAAGGCTTCAGCTTTTCTAACCCTTCCAATAATGACTTTTTTGCTTATTTAAAAAGTCATTCAGCCAGATATGGTCACAATGTTCCAATTTCATTTGTTCCAACTAGTAGGTTTCAGTTTCAATGCCAATACACAAGTTCAAACTCAATATTATGATAGTTGGTAGACCATTTTATATAAATCCAAATCTATACAACACTGTACATACTTTTAGGAACTTCTGCACTTTATATATTAAAGAGTAACGCAAAGAAAACTTCATTCGATGTACTAAAATCTAAAGAAGCTCTGGCAAAGTAGCCAAAAAGTCGGCAATTAAATTTGTAAACTTGTAAATACTTGAACGCATGCAACTTTCGAAGCTTTTGACGGATTCCGGTTTCAAGCGAAAGTAGGAAGTTCACGCGTATTTTTAAGCTGCTGAAAAGTATGCTCCACAAAAAAAAAAAAAAAAAAATCATCGAAGTACATAAAAGCGATTAAAACTTTGAACCTGAATGCTGAAAACTGAAACTCAAACTTCAAAACAACAAAACACCAAAATTTTCAGCAAAATTTTCAGTTTTTAATTAATTTTCGTAGAAGTTGAAATTTTATTAGCTTAGTTAAAATTAAAACCATTATAAACACACAGAAACAGCAGCAGGAGACGTGTTCCGGAACATGTGTCACTGCGAAAACTGCTCAAAATTGTGATTATTTAATGTGGAATGCGCATGAAGGCACGTACACTTCATTAAGCAGTAAAGTTGCAAATTTCGATTGCAAATAGTTGCAGGTTGCAGTGTATAATTGTGCTGTAAAGGATGCGTTCAAAAAGTAGTGATACAATATTTGCTTAACAAAATTTTTTATAAATACTCAACAAGGCTACATGTTCATCTAAGCACTATATATCTGCAGCTGAGTGTGCCTTCCACCATATAAAGTAGTCTATTTAAATATATTTCCCAACTTTTGAAGCGCACCCTGCACTTATAAATGCCACACACCTAAGCAATTATAAGCATACAGCAGACAATGTCAATGGAGACGTAGACGGTGCAGCATTTACTACATTCATTCAGTCAAGCAAGCAGTCAGTCAGTCATTAATGCATGCAGCATACAGTTGTCAATTGTTAGACAAACAAGCGGGCGGTCGGTCGGTCGGTCAGCCAGACGGACGTATACAAGTGCTGCAGTTGGCTACAAATTCAATTTTAAATCAACCAACACCAAAGACAGTCAGTCATTCAGTTCAACACTTTGGTCTTCAGCAGTTCAAAGTATTTTAGCGCAGTTTTGATATTTTTAACACTTTCCACCTGCATGCAACGTGCTTGCTTCGTGGGTTGCCCGTAGTTTGGTGTTTTTTTTTTCTTCTTCTTTTTCATGGTTTGCTGCTTTTTTTAACTTTTGTTTACGATTATTACCGATTGCTGTGCCACAAAATAAAAATCTCGTCATATGCTGCAACAGTTCACACTGAGCGTGGGGGCAATGAAACTTTGCGGATTTATTTGGTTTACCTTTAAGCAATATTTTTTTTCAGCAGCTTTGAGCCATATATAAGACACAACAGGTTGGTTTTGAAAATATAAAGCAACAGAGATGGTCAGAGGCAAGCTGTGTTTTAATGTTATATACGTAGCAGGTCTTTGGCGCAAAGTGGTGTTAGGAAACGCTGGATTGACCTCTATATTGACTGCCAACTGTATACACTCTAATTTATTTCCGTTTTTACAAGCAACTGATCAAGTTGTTCCTCCATATCGCCCAAGAATGATTGCAATGATCGAACTTGATGTTGAATCTATCCTTGAATCTGGAAAGTCCAAGTCGAATTCATGTTCGTTGATAATCTCCGCCCTAAACAAAGCCATTGGAAAAAAGCCATTGTAATTTTGGGTGTCTGTAGAATTATGTCGCGATTCTGGGGTTTCACCATGTAGTAATAAAAGCGATGTATTTCTTCCGCTTGATGGCGTTGGCATCGGCCATGGATCTGTTCAGATCAGTCTAGAGTTCAAGATTTACTCTTCATTTTTCATATTTTGTAATTTCAGGAAGAGTCTCTGTGTATGACAGTGTTGCGCAGCTGAATGCCATAGGTTTATGTTGCTTTTAAAATTGCTTTGTTCAACATCAAATTTTTTTCCATATGTAACTGTAAAATGCCGCCAGGAGCCAATATATTTGACAGAGCTATTGATTGAGCAGCTGCCTCCTTGCACGAATACAAACATTATACCTGGACAGCTAGCAATCCATCATATCAAGCTGATGCTGGCCATGTCATCTACATATGTCGCCACAAGTATATCCGGGTTATTAATCTCTGGTATACATTATAATAAATGGGTGCATGAAAATTGCCCTATGGAGCCCCAGCACTAATTTTACAATTCACCGACTCAACATAGCCTTACCTCACATAGAAGGTACTGCAGGAATTGTATGTGGCTCCTTAGGAAACTGCAGGGGGTCGGTAGTTTATTCCTGAGTTTGCAAAGTAATCCCCTATGCCAGACTTGTTGAAATGCCTGCTCAACGTCTTAGAATGAAGCTGTGCAGTACTTTATCCACTCAAAGCCTTGTAGTGTATGTTCGATCAGCAGGTGACATCATTTCGGGGTGCCATGCCTACGCCTGAATAGTTGCCAATATAGGCAGTAATTGACGGAAAAAAATAATCGTTCGAGTAGTGTTTTTAAGGCTTACTAGACTTGCGTATAAGAACTAGTTTGGCGCACTTCCAATGCGAGCGCAATCCACCAAGTTGCTGTCAGCTATTGACTAATGCCGTGAGCAATGCCAAGGGCCTTTAACGCGTCACCATCAAGACGGTATGAGCTCCAGCTGCCTTTGATATATTCAGCGCTTTAATATCTTTAATAACTTCATGACTTTTTAGCTCCATTGGACAAATCGAGTTAAGGAATGCATCTGTTTCGGCATGCTCTTAAGTATAGCAGGTGTTAAATGGAGATAATATGATATACAAATGTTCAGCAAAGATGTTGGTTTCCTATTCATTTTACGGATAACACAGGTTAGGGCATCCAGTTGCTGTTATTTTCGATGGGTGTCAGCCTCTTAATTGGCGTGTTAAAGCACCGCATTGCCTTCCATTGATTCTGCTCTCATCAGCAGTTTTAAGCTGACTGCTGTCCAGAGTTTGTCTGGCAAACTGTTTCAGTTGCTTAGCTGATCTGTTCAGAACGGCTTTCTCAAGAGGACTACGCGTATAATGCCAGACTCTCCTGAACATACGTTCATATCTCATACTTTGAGCTAGCATAGGGATCGCTCCTTTTTAGCTTGCAATGTCCTTCGAGTTCTAGTGTCATGAGTGGCGTCCTGTTTCAATCAGTCAAACTGTGTCCTCAGTCGTACTGTGAGCACCATCATGTTGTTGTGTTGTTCTAGCCAAGACTGGTACAACCTGATGTTGGTGTTCTTCTCAATTTACTTGATAAGTTCTATAGATATATTAATGCGTTGATATGTTAAGCAGGAGCATCACAGCGCAGTGAACAGATCAAGGCAGCCTCACGTGATGTCTATGTAAAGTACATCCAGCTACTTTTTGATGTCATGAGTGAATGTGTAGTTTTTTGGTATCATTGCAGTGAAGCAGAGTTCGAGCATTCGAGTTGGTGAGCCTTGATTTATTTCGTTTAAGAAAACTAATTCGAAGTTAGTCAAACAGGTTTCATTCTGGTTAGATTCTGCGATCGAGTAGTGTTTCCGAGTATTCTGCCTTATTTGCCTGATTTAAATGTCACAACGATCCTCTTAATATCCTATTCTTCTAAGCCAGCATTCCATCGGTCGTTTTTTAGACACATCTTCATCTACATAAGACTAAAAAGTCGTCTGCTTACGTAGTGGTCAGTATCATCGATGGTACTCGGACAGCTTAAGAGACTCCAGCAGTTATTTGGTGATGTACTTGAGGGGATAGTAACAGGAGTACTGCCTAGCTTGCAATTGGTGCACAAGAGAATGAAATAAGAAGCTGGTAATTTTTTTTTGTTCATTGATTTTATAAAGCAATTAAGTGTAAAGCAACTGATCAAAGGCTTGCTTTAAATCGAAGAACACTACAATATTCAATATGCAATATTCCTTATCGTCGTATTTCTTTGGAATATTATTATCCACCATTTCGTGTGGCTATGTAGTACCCAGCTGCATTGAAACCAATTGTTTGGTTCGGAAGTAGCTTCTGTATGCCACATTTACTGCAAACTTAATTACGATCAGTCATTCTCAAACATTTAGGGAAGAGACAGGTAAGAGACTGATTCAATTGAGCTGACCTGTATGACTTACTGAAAATTTTCTACTTTCACGTCCCGTCCCGTCCCGTCCCGAATTATAACACCATGTCAAGCTAATAAATGAAGTATGCAGCGCGCAATTGTCCGTTGTCCAACTTTAACTAAAAATTTTGGCCAAACTTTTCGCTCTTTCGACTAGCGCACTGAAAATTTTCACGATTCAGAACGCTTCCAAGAAAAAAGCAGTAGAGAGCATAAAAATGTTTTATTGGATTTATTGGAAAAGCAAAAACAATTAAAAAATCACGTCTTGAGGGAAATATATGAAGCTGTTTGTTGTTTGTGTTGCACTGGCAACTTCTTTTGCTGTTGCATTAGTTTAACTTTGAAGTAGTTTTTGATTTTGTTGCACTTGACTTGGTTATTTGTTGCTTTTGCTGCATTGCGCAATGGTGCAGAGAAATGTGGATAAAGTTTCTCCTATAACAAAAAAAGCCAACAAATTTTGGCTTAAAGTTCAAACAAGAACTTTGGCAGAAAAACTGAAATATTTTCAATTTTGTAATAAAATTGTTTGTCTCTGATGCTTTGCAACACTGGCCTTGCAACTTTGTTTAAAGCGTTTGAGATTTATTAGCTTACAGATTGATTTAAGTGTGTTAAATGTATCATATATCTGGACCCGTCTATATTAGGCTCGACTTATTATATATTGAAGTTCAGACTTAATAAAAGCCGATAATATCAAACTTGGAAAAAAAAACTTTTATTGACATAAGTGGGATATTCGAAAAAAATAATAATTTGAGCACAATTATAATTTGTTTATTTCTATTTTTTCAATTCATTAAAATTAACTTAATAGACTTTAAGTAATAATTTGTGCAAACAAATATTTGCAATTTCATTCGCTCAGTGTATATCTTTTGGCACTAAATAAACACATTCAATGGAAAAAAAATCGACTTTTTTTTATTTTTTTGCAAGCAGACATTGTTGCCTGAAAGTGTGAAGTTTTCAATGGTTATTTGCTGGTTTGCAACGTCAAGTGTTGTTGGTTTCTATTACAAGTGGGTATGCCTACATAAATACTTAGACATTACCATACAAAGATGTTTCTGTTGTTGTCGAAGCGCTAATGATGACAAACTTAAGAGTAAAAGTGACATTCAAAACAATGACAACTAAAAACGCCGTCACACATCAGCATCATTCACTGCGGCTGTTGCTGCTGATGAAGATGTGTGAAAGTTTTCATGTTGTTGTTGAAACTTTTATTATTAAAGCGGCATTCTTCAGCTTCATTATCGCGTCATCATTATCAAAAGCATCATCATCATCATCATCATGATCATCGTAATTAGTCATCAATAGTGACAATTGCGTTGCTTAGATTTTGTCGTTGTAAGAAAAGTTGTGTTGAGGGTGTAGACTTGTTTATTCATGGGTGTGAGCAATTGTGTTAAGTAATCTATTGTTAGCATAGAACAAGGCAGCCGTAATTAAATAGTTTAAGCGTTGAAAATTTTACTGCTGCTGTTGACAACTTGAAGTTGAGCTAGTTAATTCCGCTCGAAAGTGCTTTTAATAAAATTCGTAACTTTTCTATTTAGCAGCTAAAAGTTAGCTGGAGGTGGCAGCATATAATGTATTATTTAGCAATGAAAATGTTAATGAATTTTAGCTCATATTATAAACAAAACAAATAAGTGGTTTTGGTATGGTTGAACAAGTGCTCAAGTACTGAAAAGTCTCAAGAACGAATGAATGTTGGAACATACAGCTGCAAATAAGAACCTGCAAATAAATGTCGAATTTTGCGTTGATAGCGTTATGTTTTGACTATTATTAACGTTTGGGATGTAAATTTTCTAAATGTATATGGGTGCTCCATTCAGATCTGTTCATATGTTGGAAATTATGCAAGGATTATTGCATTAAGCATACTTCCACAAAAGGCAAGCAACTTCATATGAGAATTAGCACAATATCAATACTAATCGATTCAAGCTCTATAGGTTCTCATCTAAAAAAATAAAAATTTTATGTAACCTATAGAAACTATTGGAATTAAGGCTTAGTCGTCAGTCTCCGTCACAAATTTTGTCATTATTGAATGCTTTTAATCAAAAATCTTTGCATTATAGCAGGTGCTTTCTTGTGAAAGAGTAATACAAGTATATCCGTCAAGAAATTAAGAAAGAATTAAGAATATATAAACTATACAATAGAATACCGCAAATGCCTATGGAGTCATTCCGACATATAAGCTTGTGAACTAGTTTTTTTTTTTAATACCAAATATCACCCAAATATCATTTCCAAATTGTGCAGCATTAGATCGTCTACATCAACAAAAATGCATCATTTGGCTGTAGATTCTTCAAAGTGATGATGCTCAGATTAATTTGGTCAACAGTAAGCGCTATAATCTCTCACTTTGCTAACTGAAATTAAAGTCCATGATGTGCACAATATCTGAATTCAATAATACCATACAACGCATGAATAAATGGTCTTATTGGAAAACCATTTTGCTAAGCAGCTAATTTCACGCTTCGCAGCGTGTAAATTATTAAATATCATCTCCAATTTTTTCTGTGGGAACACTTAAAATCAAAAGTCATCGTAGATAAGCCAACTTCATTGGACAAACAATATTACTCATATTATAAGGCAGTTTCCGTTCATTATGCTCGAAAGAGTTGTTGAAAACTGAAACAACTTCAGTATGGACCACCTGAAGCGTAAACACGGCATCTAATAGGCAAATAATTGTTATTAAATTATTTAAAATTAAAGCGGCTTAGTACACAAAAATGCATTTATGCAGTTCAAATGTGAAAGCAAGTTTCGATAGCCAAGCAATTAGTAAAAACAAAAAAGGTGGCCACTCTATGCGCAGTTATTCGATGTTTGGCCGTTTAAAAATGTTGGCTGTCACAATATCCTTTGTACTCAATATAACAAGGGTCTAATAAGTTCCTGCCAGTGCATGTATATATAGCGTGGCAAACCCCATAAAGCCATATCCGTCTGTCCAGAAATATGAACATGTAGATCTCAGAATTTGTAGAAGCATGAGAGCTTGCGAATTTAAGTTTTTATTTTGCCTATTTTTTTCCCGTGTGTACCTTCTTTCACAATACATATTTTCTTATTTTTTCTCCATGACTGAGACATAGGATAATTGTGTGGAAGGTACACACTCTCGATCATCACTTCACGTAAGACTCCTCCATTATACAGTTTTACTTACATGTTTGGAATAGCAAGTACTCGACATACATTCTGCACTTCTGCGCTAGTTTGTACAGCTTATTTAATTGCTCCTCAGCACTCCTTGGGAGATACAGGGTAACTAAGCGCATGCTAGGGATGTACATTGTGTAAGAAAATTTAATGGACAGCTCAGTACCATGTGCTTAAGCCTTAATGGTCGACGTTTGTATCCGGAGCCGTAGTATCTCAGCAAAGTGTCTTTGGATCGGTTCATATACACTGTACAATGCAGACTTCAAGTGGTTCAAGTAGGCAGTGGATTGGAAAAGGGGAGAGTAGAGGTTGAGTTAATTTTGATTCGAATCGAAGGGGGCAATGTCCCTTCTTCATATAAGCAATAAATAAAATTCGACATACCCTTGCATCTATTTGAGTTAAAGGAATTATATTGGGATACGTACTAATAGGATCAAAAGAAGATCAAATCATGAAGTTTAATCAAGGTCAGAGCTATTAACAAAATTCCTTATATTCTTGAAAACCATTTGAGGTACATGGATGATATTTGGAAAACACGTTAATGGAATCAGGAGAAACAAAATCCATTGGAAAATTGGGAATGGTAGGCTATCTATAGAGAAGAAACAGCTAGTATATATATAATATAAATTTAAAGGACTTTCTTTTGCCCGATTTCCAAGTGGTGGTGCTTAGTAACACAACAAGGTCTTTAATACTCTCCGAGGCGACCACGTATTGGAAAGACTCAATGAGTATATAGCCAAAATATTGCTTGTCATTAATCATATTATTTTTAACATATCAACTTGCATTTTGTCTAAATCTTTAGGGGTTAGATTACCCAAGGGTTGTATCATTTTCAAATGAGCATCATTACAAAGTTCAGAAAACATGCTAGGATTGCAACGTATCAAAGTACACCTGCAACATTGCACAAAACAAAACTACGAAATTAATATCCAAATGTGACACAGACAAGCATCTTTTTATATAATTTAAGCAAAAGGACTTAAAACAAACCTTTGGAAATTTTTCTTTGGCACCTTTTTTATATATGCTATGTGCCAGCCTTGGAGCATCTTCTGCTCGAGAATGCTGCACACAATTACTTTCATTTTTATGATTACAAAACTTTCAGATTGCTAACATTCTCCTGCAGCAGTCTGTCTTAAACTCTAAACTGTGTAATTTCTAGCTATTAAGGCTATGCAAATACTTATTGAAATCGAAAGTAAAACCCTTTCCCTTTTAATTTGTAGCTAATTGTTATGTTTTTACGCTGAGAAGTCTAAATCGCCCAATTTTCTAGACAAAGCGCGTACTTTTCCTTTCTTTTCATTGTTGTTATTTTCTTTTCTTTTTTCTTAAATACTACTTCAGCTGCTCCGGCTGCTGCTGATCTGTTTCGGTTACACAACCATGAACTTCTGCTAATCACAGCATTTGATCGAAAACGTTTTTCTTCCCGGGGACCGCACACAAGCTGTGTGTTGGAAACTGAAGACGGACAGACACTGATAGTCTTTCATTTACTCAGCGCACAGCATCAGCAGCAGCAATTTGAAACTTTATTCAACATCGGATCGGAACGGTTCAGAGTGGATTGTCTGTTGTGTCTTGGGAGAGGGCGTTGCTAGGCTCATTAGGCGTGTCTGAGCTTGCGCTTACTCTGCCAGTTAAATAGACAGACAGACGGACGGACGGACAGTAAGTAAGACTATCTAAAATGTCTGCGACGACTTTTATTTTAATTTTTGTTTTCTCAATTTTATACGCTTGTTTACTGCTTAGTGTGCCTGATTATGTTTTGGGCTTTTGAAAAGTGAAAACTCTCACTTTTATGATTATTTTTCTTGGCGTTTATTTTACTATTTTCATTTCATTTCATTTCTTTCGCTAATGTTCATGTTTTGACTTTCGACTATTATTCTTTGGCGATACTTTTTTTTTTTTTTTGCATTGAAATATTTTCGAATTGTGTAAATAATTTCAATTTGTTATCCTTCTAACTACTTCAACTTTCTTATTTCTCACAGTTAAGCAAACAGTTTAACATTTTCATTCACAACAAAAAAAATACAACACATCACTCAATTAATAAATCGTATAATCACGCTCAGAAGCAATCAAACTTCATTAGGCCAGCAAAACGCTTTTCACTTTTATGCCATAAAAATAACTTTGAGTGCTTATAATAATAAGAAAAAAGGCTAAATAACAATATCAAATAATTGAATCAAATCAAATCAAAGCACTTCCTCTTGTAATTTCTTCTCATGTGTTAGTTTTTGATGGCGTCATTGATAAGCTGAAACTCATCAAGCCAACCCAAATCGACACACACACACACACACATACGCACAGAATCACCAAATGAGATCCATTCATATCGCTTGTTATACATAATTAATTATAATCAAATTGTTGTCGATGTATTTCTCTCCAATTTCGGCGTTTCTAAGCTGCGTTTTCAAGTCAATGGCTTTGTTTGTGCTACTAATACGCTATAGGCACAAAAGAAAGCCAAAGGTTTATCAGATTGCCGGAAGTTTTGTAACACTGTCTAATGTTGTTCCAATAAGCTAAATGCTGATGACTTGATATATATCTGCTAATTGTTTTAAGCTCTGAGAATGTTTGTGGTATGCGAAGTGTGTGTTTGTCGCCTAGCCGTTAATAACAATAAGTCTTACATGGAGATTAACAGACAACTTCAGCTAAACAAATCCACAAAATCTGTTAAACAGTGTCACCTCTAACGAGGCTATATCGAAGCTATTGAAACGCCACAAATTTTGTTCAAAAGAGTTACGGATCTTACTGCTGGCAAAAGAATTGGCGCTTCATAAGGCAATCATGGCTGTCCTGCATTAAGTGAAACCACTGTAGGGGATCGCTAATGATTTAGACTGCGTTTGGGTAAGCTAAGAAGTCTTCAACTAGAACGAATGAAGAAATATATGTGGAATTCTTAGGTACAACGCTTTTTTAATTTGTTCCTACCTATACAAGAACGAGTGGATCTTTCAGTGAGACAAAACGCCAATCCACACTGCACGTAAAATAAAAGAATTTTTGTCGGTTAGGAAAATACTTTTATTTGCGTGGCCAGTGATCAGCCCGGACCTAAACATAATTGAAGTTTTATAGGGAACATGTTACATGATTTCATCTCTGTTTTCTTAGTCAATCCAACAAATAAAATAGTTTTACGTACAAAATCCGCAAAATAAATGGGGTTTAGTATAGAGCTACTCCCTAAAGTAGACTGAACATAGAATAGTTAATCAAAACAAAAACTTCGAAACTAGAATATTGGTAGCACAGTTCTTAACAAAATCGAACACTAAACACTGCTGGCACTGCTGTTAAATTACTGAAAAACACTTTAAAAAAAAGAGTTACGACGCTGATTTTTACATCACTAATATGATCCGTCTTCAGTATCGTTTATAAGCGGGTTAAAAGAAATCAAATCCTTCTTGGCATCTCATCTCATAAATCTGAATGCATAAATCGTGCTCCTTTTTCGCAAAGCAAATATACTTCAATATATTTAAAAGCCAGTGCGGCAGGCGCATTTTACCCATGAATCTTTGCAATCTTTGCAAAGATACTTTGGTATGATGCTTGAATGGAAGGCATTAATATGGGTTTAAACGAACGTACTTAGTTTTTGCGGTTTGCTGCATTACTATGCCGTTGAGTGGGACTCGGGATAGAACTTTCCTTTTTAATGCAAACCGAAAGTTGTTTCATTGCCCATGCCTCCAGCAGCAAGAGTATCTCGTTGGTTATCAGCGAAGTCTTGCAAGTCTTGAGAAGCAATCACCGTACTTGTTTGTGAGATTAACTTCGTCAGTTATTGGAAGATCGGCTGCAAAAATAAATAAAATTACTGGTCCTTCTGCAAATTTTAACGAAGAACTGACTTCATTACAGATAGTAGCGTAGCATCAAATAAAATGGAATAGGTATTTGCCCTTTAACTTCGACAAAAGACCGGCATGCTACGACTTGTCAAAGCGATTCGTGCCTGAGCGAAAATTGAACTGGAAATCTGGTGATAAATGTTTCGACACGAGCTACCCTGAAGATTAGCTGACACTCCCAAACCTTCGAGATTGTCGGAACTAGTCTAGTCGACCTTTACAATTCACGTTTGATTATATTAGATGATATTAGTGTTGTGTTAAAGATTTTATTATAGAGTTTTGTCGCTTTTTATAGTATCGAACAAGATTCCAAGCACACTATATAGCTTGAACGTTATTAAGTTAAACCAGGTTACGCAGTTTAAAGCGCTTGGCGAGGTGTTGTGCAAAGACGTCTGCCTGTTTAGTGTCACATCTTCACCAATCCCCATTGATGTCCTGAAGTAGAGCTTGGCACATTGCTTGACGGTTGGCAATGCGAGTAAACTAACACAACAAGAAAATTGCTTCTATATGTACCAAAATTGCAAGAAGCCATGGGTTCGCCGATTGTGCACTGCATTTTTAAGCCCTGAGCATTCTTTGTACGGACCATTCGTTGTACGACAGTATGCAGTCCAGTTGACAGAAGGTTATGTACGATAATGCTGCTAGTCTGTAATATTTTTAGTAAATAAATCAAGCGCAAGTCAATATTTTAGGCCTTGTTAAACGCCATAACCGGTTAAATTTTCTTGTCGCGTTGTCTAGTATCAAGTCTAGTCTCTCCGTGAAGGAGAATATCGCAGAAGCTCAGTTGACTGTGTCTATGAATGGCAAGTGGCCTGAGTTGAAGCCCATTCGATCTTGCTTTGTCGAATGACACAAATCAGACAAGCTGGCTGTTTGTTGGCATTGAACGAGAATCTACTAAGAGCCTTGTAGCTAAAATTTTGACGCTAAAGCATATAGTACAACTTGCGAGCTGTGTATCTCGATTATTAGCTCTCAGGTCACCGCATAACCTGTGCTTATCATAGCAGTCTCCACGCAGCAAAGTACCTTTCATGCAGCTTGTTGAAGAATAAGTTAAACTCGTGCGTTGTCGACTTGAACCTTCTAAATAACTCCGATCTCAATATATATTATAAAAGCCATGCCAGTTGTACTATCTTTCTGTCTATTCGTATATCTGCAAGTCTTTCTGAGTGAACAAATACTGGGTGAGCAATACTTATAGAAACTAAACTAATAGAGTAGATACTCTATACATATATACAAACTGTTACATGAGTTCCTGCTGTTTCATCGTCAGGATAAACAAAAGCCGACTCATCGAACGTGTTTACTAATTAGTTTGAAAGATATAAAAGGTAGCTTTTGACTTACTTCAAAAATGCTTTCTTTATATTTCTAGGCCTTCTATGAAAAACTATGGTGTGTGCAGGGCATAAAATAATCAAACTACTAACTTTTTTTTATTGCAACTTGTCCGGCTGGTGCTAATTATTAGAATTTGCTTAAATGCTTTAATATTTCCCCTTCACATTAAAACGAAATTTAAAGCTGCTATGCTTGCTAAACAGCCAAAGGAACGAGGAAATGGCAAGAGGAAATCTATGAGACACTTATATTTTCTCCTCCCACTAATTTTAAATATTTAAAAAGTCTACGACTTAGAACAGTTTCAAATAATATTTTATGCTTTTTGAAGCGCACAAAAAGGGTATCTGAACTTCGTTTAATATTTCATCATTTATTAATTTTGGCCAAAGTCCGCTGAGTTGGCTATTTTTCGCTTTGATTTCTTACAAAGATTTTATGTCTAAAGTAACAGCTTGAACCAGTTTGAATTGTTTCATGCGCCGCGCCTGGCCGGGACTGATGTTAAAGTTGAAGCTGCTCTGATGCTGATGCTGCACATTTCATTTAGATTTTCAATTTAAATTTCTATGAAAGAGAAAAAAATATATATATGTATATATTATATTAAGATACATTTGTATCTATATGTATACAATAGCCAAACACATTTCTTAAAGTCAGCAACAACAACAACGAAGACGTTGATCATGTTTAATATTGTCATCATCAGCTACAACAGCATAATGACGGGCGGAGCTTGATTTTTTCTTCTTCTTCTTCTTATGTTTTACTGCGAAGAAAGTGTTTCAGTTTCGATTTTTTTTTTTTTTTTTTTTTGCTGCTTCTTGCATTTAATATCTTTGTATCTTTTGGCTTTTGTTGTTGTTTTAGTTGTATCTTTAATGTTGCTCATATCCGTTTTTGTACCAATTCATGCCTTTTGTTAAGCAAAAACAAAGAAGAAGAAGATGAGGCAGCAGTGCAGCATATGAAAGAGACGCCCATATAGGCGCTTATGTAGGTTGAGTTACTTTATCTTTTTCACAGCAGTCATCTAAAAGCCTGTTCATTCGTTTTTAAAACCGAACTGCAGTCTCCAAACAGGTAGGTAACCTACGTGCACACTGGTCAGTCCAGCAGCTACCGATGCTGATGATGATGATGATGTTGACGACGACGACTTCGACGATGATGATGATGATGGTGCTTTTCAGGCTGTTGTTGTGGCGAGTCAAGTCAAAACGAAAAGAAAAAAAATTGTATATCGAAAACAGATAAAAATAAAATTTCACTTTCTCGCCGGTTTACAGTTACACTTATAAATATGGATGTGTTTCGATTTGTATAGCGATACACCTTCATATAGAGATCAGCGGACATGTTTATAGTTCGAAATTAAGCAAAGATTTCGAGTGCAAACGGTCTACGCTTTAATGCACATATTTAACTATTTGTGTACAATGAACTTTTCATATTTATCGGCTTTTATTTAATACGTATTTGCATAGTTTTAAGGACATAAATACATGAATGCAACCAGTAGCCAGTGTTGAAAATGGAGGCAATAAATAAATAGTTTGTATTTTCGTTTGGTCAATATTGGAAAATGTTAAACAAAAAACCAGCGGCGATAGCGGCGGCTTACGATTTATGAAAAAAACTTAAAAAAATATTGAAAAAGTAAACAAATTTTTTTGCTTTCTTTAGACCAACCACGCGTGCCAGTAGCAGCAGAAGTTGCGGCGCCAGTATTAATTGCTTGCTGAGCATGCAGTAGCTCTTTATTTATTTATTTAATTTTTTTTTTTTTTTTAGCTACATAAATAACCAACGACAAATATGTATGTAATATACAAGGGTATAACTAAGGAAAATATGAAGTTCAGCATTAGCGATGCCTTGATACGCTACAAAAATAAGTCATCATTTCAAATTGTATTAACTTGTAACAGTGCTGCAGCAAAAGCGATTATATTGTGTATTTGGTTGCATCAAGTCGACTCTTTGTCATCGACCTTCGGAGTGTAGATAATCATATATAGACGACGGCGGTGATTACTGTCTGGTAGTTCTCCAGGATACACTGAGCAGCGCATATAACGCCAAAGTTGTCTGGTGTTCATTTATGTATATAAATTTTCGCAGCAGCAATAATTTTATTATTAATTGAATTTCCATCGAATAACAATAAAGAGTGCTTTGCAAGCATAGAATATCTGTAGTGTCTTCAAGAAAATCAATTCAATTAGACAATCCGCTGTTAGCTGTGGCATATTTCACTACTGCTAGGAATGTACAAAAACTAAAGAACAAGCAGCAATTTGTTAACATTGCGGTAGGACAATTGCGGCTAATTGCAGGTGCTACGAGGCATATCAAGCACAAATTCAGCGCAATGAAAGAATACGTAACAACCGCAATCCCGCGAAAATTTAGAAATTCAACTAAATAAGCACCATTGAACAATCAACAATCGGCAACTAATGCATTTAGTGGACAAGCCTTTGCCAGCATCGTCCGGAGTCAACATAAGTTGCCTCGAACGCAGACTCTGCAGCAAGCACATCAAGTGACTTAAAAATCATGAGATTTCGGCATATTCGGCATTTTGAAAAATATTGCCAAAAATTACCCATTTCACCATGATGTTAACGCTATACATTTATAATTTACGCTGATTCCAATTTCATGTAATTTTACTTTCATTTAAAATTTAAATGAAACTTTTATACCCTCCTACAATTATTTTTTGTGTAAAATATACAAAACATTTAAAATCAGTTTACAACAATTCACTTTTTTATTGTTTAAAAAACTGTATAATCTGTGATTTTCCTATGCCAAGATATTACCATATTTCTCCTTGTGTTGCTATATATAATGTGCCAGCAAGACTTTAGAGCTGATATAAGCGTTCTACTGGACTTCATGAATTTTCTCCAAAATACAATGAGAGAATTTATGGCAGACCACAAAGAATTTTAAAAAGATTAGATGGCTGTTTAAAGGTATATCCTGAGTTTGCTTACGATGATAGTTAATAAGCCGTGAGCACTATTGTAAATTCATGCCGGATGCTGGTCTTGTAAAATGCGTGAGCCATTGCGGTAGTAACAGATGTAATAACAGAGCTTAGGAGCTTGCAAACTACGTTATGTAGTCTTGCTATAACGTTTTAACCACTGGTGACCCACTATATACTCATCTAGGGCAAATAATATGCCCAGCTGGAAGCTAACCATATGAAACTGGTCTGATGTGAACTCCGATCATCTACCATTATTTAGAACAGTAATATCGACGACAAATATTTTAATCCGATCTACTCTCAAATGTAATTCAATTCAGCTTATGGTATTGATTCTTCAGCAAAGTTCATAACGCAGCACTTGAATAAGGACACCGCATCATCAGATTCCTTCGACACGTTAGTTGTCTGTACAAACTCAATAATGAACTGCACGCCCCTTTTTGGCGCAAACCAATGAAAGATGTACATTGCCACCTACCATCCTGAAGACATAGTAAGAATGGTGTAGACTAAGTTACAAGTTGAAGCAAGCTTCAGCTGCAATGCAGCTATTTTTAGGCCCTCTACCGAATGTACATGAGCCTATTGGTTTCAGACTCCTGTGTTATGTAGTCATTCTGTCGTACTGTGAATGCTCTATTGCTGAGATATGATTCAAGCATGTTGTGTGTATTTTGGGGAAGCAATATTTTTATTTTGTACTTAAGTCCTTCGAGCCAAACGCGATCAAATGTTTGAGCTACGTCGAGAAAGATTGCGGAACAGTATTCGCGGAGCTCGAACGCTTTTTTAATCTCTAAGGTTAATCGGTTTACCTGTTCGATAGTGCCATGGTTTTCACGAAACCCAATTTAGTGTAAGACGCAGCATTACAGAGCAGCTTAAAAAACGTGGTAAACAACATCTTTGAAGTATATGACGAAAAATAATCATTCGTGTAAAGAAGCTTTCAACCGAGTGTAAGATACTGGGTTGCTGGCTAAAATATAAATGGTACAACCTGCCTACCTTGATGCTTTGAGCATAAACGGGCATAAACGTCATCGAAGATGCTTTTCGCTTACTATGCAGATGAAATCTTTGTATTCGAAAGATCAGAATGGAATGGACCAGAAGCGGCAGACGCTATTTAAGAGCACCTGCGCGCCTTAGAGGAACGGTCTAGAAGGTGAAACAATCGGAGGAGACAACCTCTACTGCAGGTTGACAAGGTGAAGTACATCGGAAAATAAACTTGTAAAATTCCAGAGAGGTTCTAGTCCAATGTAAAAAACACGAAGTCTTTATCTATTACCGTTTCTGAGATCCTTTCATTCATACGGACGGACAGATGAACAGACGGACATGGCTATATCGACACCTCTATCACTCCTGACCATAATAGGGGTAACTTTGGGGGTCTCCAACCATTATTTCTATCTGTTACATATATTTGCACAAATCCAATAGGCTCTTGTACCTTCGGTACAGGGCCTAATGATTTTTACGTTGACTTCATATCACCTTGCGTCATAGTAAGTTCGTACCAGACACGGTTGTTCGCGTAGTGTACTGTCAAAGCAAATTTAACATTTCCATGATAGCGTTTGATTCGCACTGATTCGTTATTCTTGTCGTGGACTGCTAAAATCTTCTGAACTTTCCATGAATGACTTAGACCAGGGATACCCATTAGTCATTTTGTTTTTTTGAGTGCCGTGTTATGGCTCTCTTCCATAGAAATTTGCATATTATTGGCATTGTTTACTCCATAAAGATTTATGTTGTAAGCTGGTTTGACCTTTCTAACTGCTTAATGTCGTCATTCGACACTTGTTCTTCTAGAATTAGTGCTGTAGCCGAGCACTTCCGAAATAAACAAGCAACAAGATGAGTGCTTCTATTAGGTCTGGCCATAAAAGCTTTTAGCTTTTGCAATTGCAATCATATCTTCTTTTGGCAGGCTACTAGCGGATGCGGCCAACTGCTGGACGCTGAAGGACTGCGTCCTCATTTACAGATGCCTACGGGAGTGCGTTGTTGTTCATAGCATCTCCGCAGAGTGTTGCATAGCTTAGATTTCTTAAAACAATGTAACTAACCTGAAATAGAAGTAGTTAGGCTTTTGAAAAATAAATTACTACCACATACACGTCTCCACTCACTTGTTTGTGCAACCAAACAAACAGCAAAATCATATTGCACTAACTTTTCAAAAGAAAATATTCAAACAATGAAAAATATTTTTCCTATTGTTTGTATGAACAGTAAACATTTGAGTAACGATGCCAAC
The DNA here is from genome assembly GCA_035044805.1 of Leucophenga maculata. NCBI lineage: Eukaryota > Metazoa > Arthropoda > Insecta > Diptera > Drosophilidae > Leucophenga > Leucophenga maculata. The sequence continues at coordinate 110,556 of JAWNNP010003491.1, read as the reverse complement.
AAGACTGCTCAATCTCAACAAGTTGGCAGGACCACATCGTCCAATGCCAGTTGCACACATTTTTCGCTTGCCTCAACTTTTGTTTGGCTATTCTCCAAGACTGCATTTTTATCCACTTTTGGCAATTTTCTATTTTATTGATTGCTGCAGCAAAAGCATTTTTCCAAGAATTGCTTAAATTTGACAATTGTTGCTGCTGCTGCTGCCAGTGTTGTCGTCGGACTGTGCTGTGCCAATGCGTGCATGATGTGCACCGAACTGTGGCCTGTGAATGGCATTTATGCGGAAATATTTTTTTCTATTTTATCGAATCTTTGTAGTCGACAATTGCTAGTAGTGGCAGTTTATAGGAGCACGTGCCTTCGAACTTGCTTTGCCCAAATTCATTTATCAAAAATTTTCGCTATTTTGATTGTCAATTTGGCAACATATACTCATATATGCGAGGAGTATATGCGTTTGTATGTCAGTTTGGCTTTTAAACTGTTTCAAGATAAATGACTTGGCTTGGCTGGCTTGATTAATTGCATAAAACATCGACCATCTGACTTACGGATGCGTAAAAATTTTATAGGTTGTGTCAGTACTTTGCAGACAGTTTATTAATTGTTGTAAAGCTAAAGTGTGAAGTTGATATGAGCGTAAATAAAGCTGAGAAAAATTGCAATTTGCAGCGTGAAAAATTAGTCTGTGTGTAGAAAATTTTGTAGACAAAAACTGCGCGCAGCTAACTAACTAACTAACTAATGAATGAATGAATGAATGAATGTACAAAGTCCACAGCGTTCTGTCTAATAGCTACGAAAACGAAAGACATAAACTTGATGGCGAATCTGCACTTTAAGAAAAATACGCCAGCAGCGAGTTTGTGTACACTATACACATGAACTGTTAAGAGTATTTGCAGTTTGCTTAAAAGTTTGTAATGCAAGTCTGGAGAAGGTTAAGACTCTCTGTTTCCCAGTAGCTCTGAGTCATTTAATTAAACAGAACCATTGAACCGAAATTAAGTACACAAAGTGAGAAATCATTAAACGGTATTTCGCGTCATTCTTTATAAGACAGACTCTTTCCCTTAACCCTTTAACACTCCTTTAATGTGTTATCATTGAAGAGTAGAGTTAGAGAGGATGCATCAAACAAAGCAGCATTAATTGTAAAGCAGTCAGCAAGTAGGAGAAAAAATGCAATGTGGAATGCAAACTTAGCTCCTCACTTTCCCGCTTTTTCTAAGTCTTCAATGATAACGTAAAGGGAAGAGAAAAATATGCTTTCAACATTGTCAATTCTATTTACTTTTCCTCCTACTTGCTAAATGCATTTGCTGCACTCTTCCTTTTCTTTTTACCTTTTCTTCATGCAAAGCCAAGCAAATGATTTGATTATGTTCCACCTCTTTTGAGTTCTTACGCGTTAGAGTTATTGCACCCAAAAAATTGCAGCGTATTTAAGCTTCGCATACATTTGCTAATATTTACATTACAGATTTTGTTATTCTACAACTTTGGCTCGCATTTGCAGTGCAGCTGAAAATCGCCAAACGAGTTATGTACTTCTGTATCTGTAGCTGATTGTGTGCGAGTGTTTGTTTGCGTTTCTTGGTAAGTAAGAGTGAGTGTAAGTACGTAAGCCGATGTGCGGATTTCACACGGTCACAACTTTCACTGAAGTAGTGATTTTTACCATAATTTTTTTTATTTCATTTTTTTTTAGTTTTTAGTTTTGCTGCTGAAGTGTTTTTTCCTTTTGTTTTTTTTTTTTTTGTTTTGTTTTTAAGTAAAGTGCGCTGCCATCCAAATCACATGTACTTCATTATGAACAATATTAAAACATCATCATGAGCAATGATGTTTACAAAAACAAACAGCCATACATAATCGTCTTTTGAAATACACCCATGAACGTTCAAGTCCAGTCCACTTTAGCTGTTGTGGCGGACATTGGCATTGGACATCGCTTCAAATGCGAGCATTGGCTTCGACCATTTGAAAAAGCTTTCAAACACTTGAAAATCAAAAAAATGTTATAAACAAAAATTACAAAATCAAACAAAAATTTCAAACTTTTAAGAAATTTTAAAATATTTCGTATTTGGTTGTAAAAAAAAAATTAATAAAAAAATTCATAAAAATTACAAATGGCCAAGGGTCTCTGCTCCTTCAATTCCTCGCGTTCGCGCGTCATTAACGTAGAAGATCCACGCCCGATCATGCATCGCCGCGCACTACTCTCCTGGGTCAATGACACACTACAAACTGAATTCAAACGCATCGACGAACTCTGCACCGGCTGCGCTTATTGCAAATTGTGGAACATGCTCTTTCCGGGCACCGTGGATATGGAAAGCATTAAGGTCATGTCAACCGCTGTCTCCGATTTCATTGAGAATTTCTCGCTACTGCAAGTGGCTTTCTACAATAATGGTGTGGATCGTTGTGTGCCGATTGAACGTCTGGTCAAGGGTTATGTCAACGATAATCTGGAGTTTCTGAATTGGTTTAAGCATTTCTTCGATGTCAACTACAAGTGCACACATGCCAGCATCGAGTCGAGTCGTTCGAATGCAAATGTGTGCTTAACACAGGAGATTCCTAGTCGGCCATATTCATTATTTGCTGCAGACATTGAAAAAGAAGATATACCACATTACTTCTTCAGCGGTTAAGTTGCTAGATTTTTGATGCAAGAATTACTTATGTTGATTCAGACATTCCTACAGGACTACAAATAGGAATACAAGAAATTTGAGTATAAAATAAAAATATATTAATTTGGATTCGCACAATGAAAATAAAATACAGCCATATACGAAATATAAAAACTTGTAAATTGTTTAATTGTAATACTCGCGTTTTAGGTGTATGATTTTTCTCTTACTTTCCTCTTACCACCAACTTATTGTAGTAGGCCTAGAGGACATAAGAACCAACAGCTCTCAGGTTTTATGGATCTCGCAGATAATTAAATGCGATGCCAAAATATCATTTTCATGCAAATGCATTACAAAATAAAATGGAATGAATCTCTTGTATTTCATATATCACAAATCTGCTATATTTATTCATAGGCCAACGCAATGCCAAGTTAAAGATGTACATATAACGAAGGCAAATTGGAGATTAAATTTAAGGAGAAAAGTTTGCTTTCATCATTGCTAATACGCAGTGTTGGTGGCGCAAAAAATACGAACAAATTAAAAACGTAACTTCTGACTGAGTTGAAACTAAAATCGAAATACTTACTTAGGTGTCCTTCAACTAGGCGAACCAGTTGCTGTAGTCTTGTGCACGCTCGAACCAGTTGGTTTGAATGCCAAGTACAAGAAATCTCTCTACACCTGATCACTCCAACACATGCCCGGTCGATCTCTCTTATATACTCCACCAATCAAGTTTGGAACTTCTCATGTAAATCATGCGTTCTAAACCTCTTACGAATGAGGTGACCAGCCCAGTGAATCAGCTGGAATTTAATGCGCTGGACTATGTAAACATCATCGAATAGCTCTTACAGCTCGCAGTTCATACGGGACCTAAACTCTTCACCGACTCTACTAGGACCGAAAATCCTGCGAAGAATCTTCCACTTAAAGACTTCCTACGCTGTTTCGTCTGACACAATCACGGTCCATGCCTCTGCGCCATACAGTAGGACCGGGAGTATCAGCGTCTTATATATATCTTTATTTTCGTCCGTCGAGAGAGGGCTTTACTTCTCATTTGCTTGCTCAGCCCAAAAAAGCATCGATTTGCAAGCGTGATTATTCGACTGATCTCCAGGCTGACGTTGTTGTTGCTGGTTGTCTCAGTTCCAAAATAGACGAAGTTTTCTACAACACTGAAGTTGAAATTCTCCAGCGTTACTGAACGTCCAAGACGCAATGACGGAGTGCGAGAAGACACCAAGTACTTCGTCTTTTCCTCATTCACCGCTCGACCCATGAGCCGAGACTGTTTTTCAAACTCCGAGAACGCCTTGCTGACTCACCGTTCCTGCGGGCGGATGATATCGATGTCACCGGCGTAAGCGAGCAGCATCGCTTTCTTTTGGAAGATGAAACCCGACATATTCTGTATATTCGGGCACTGGCGTAGGATGTATTGCTTCCTGCCTGAAAGCTCTCTCTGTATCAAAAGGTTCGGTGAAAACGCTTTGTGTATGTGATATCGTCATCATGCAAACACGAACGATCTTTGCTAGGATACCTAGTGCATCGGCGTGTCGAAAGCGTTTTTATAGTCGAGGAATAGTTGGTGTGTGTTCTTGTCTTGGGACCATATCTTGCATAAAAGTTGGTGTATACTCCTAACCAACTCTTTGCCGCCGGTCGGCAGCCCATCAGAACCTGCCGCTTTTTTATTTTGCTGCATTTTAATAACTGAATTGACCTCGTTATAGTCCGGTGGCGCTACAATAGCGCCATCATTAACTGGTGGTTCCGGTGATATTGCTCTATCGGCGGAATTGTGCGCTTCATCGCCTCCGAGTAGGTTGGAGAAATGACTCCTCCATAATCTCAGTGATTCCTGTTCATCCGTAACCAGATTTCCATTTTTATCCGTACAGTAAGTTACTCAGGGCTTAAAACCTTCAGTCAGACGCTTGACCTTTTAATGGAATTTTCGAGCTCAACATCCTCAAACTCCAGCCTTTCTTGAATCTTTTTCTTGCGTCTGAGAAGGCGTTTCTCCTCTCTCCGATTCTCTCGATATCACTCTCTAACAGCTCGCGTTGCTCCCGACTGCAGAGATCGCCAAGAGGAAGCCAAGAATTCTTCACAGGTTTTGTATAACCAATGACATTCTTGGCAGCCCTATCCATGGAGCGGGTGATATGTGTCCACTGCTCACATATATCTCGAGAAGACGGAGAGGTTTCCTGTAGCAGTCGGGAGAGTGTGTTTGAGAAGGCTGCCGCGGTCTGTTCTGATTGTAGCTTGCCGACGTCTAGATTTCGTTGCATGTTGCAACGTGCGGCGTACACTACGATGAGCCTAGTACGTACCTTGGCTGCGACAAGATAGTGGACCGAGTCAATGTTGGGACCACGTAACGTTCGCAGGTGCAACACGCTCGATGCGTGTTTTCCGTCAATCAGAACATGATCAATTTAGTTGCATGTTATTTGATCTGGTCTCAGCCATGTAGCCTTGTGCATGTTAAGGAGTTGAAATCTGGTACTACTAACTACCATGTTCCGACCTGCGGCGAAATCGATTAGCCTCTCTCCATTATTGGAGGTAGTGTCGTGAAGGCTAAATTTTCCGACGGTTGAGCCAAAGATTCCTTCCTTCCCAATCTTGGCGTTGAAATCGCCAAACACGAATTTGACATCGTGTTTGGGACAGCGCTCGTACAGACGTCTTTCTCTTCCGTCGGGGCGTGCGCACAAATCAGGCTCATATAAAAATATTTAGCCTTGATGCGTTTCACGGCTAGACGCTCGTCAACAGGCACGAATCTAGAGACGAGGCCACGTAGTTTCCTACTCACCACAAAAACACATCCAATTTCGTGTTTACTCGCATGGTAGCTGTAGTTGATGTCACAGGATGCTTTTTTAGAGCAACCCTGCTCTATCCATCGGATTTCTTGGATTGCGGTGATGTCAGCCTTGCATCTTTCGAGGACATCAACCAGCTGGATATTTGTACCATCCCAGTTAAGGGTGCGGACATTCCAGGTGCTTATGCTTAAATCGTGATCCTTATATCGTTTGCGGGGCTCGTCATCATAGTGTTCCTTCTGAGGCTTCCTATTCGTATTCATTGGGGGTTTAGTTTTATTAAAGTAGCTGGGTACCACAGCGCACCAACCTCTTATTAAAGGAGAGGCTTCTCACGTTAGCTCACATATATCATTATATATAACAAAATTCTCAATTATTAAATTAGTTAAGCTTAAGGTTCCTTCGGTTCGTTTGAATAATTTAAATTACATAGATTTTCAGCTATTTTCTTTTCAAAACAGTCCCCCACCAAGCTAAAATGCTGTAATTTGCAGTTGAAATGCCATATTATTACTAGTAATAGCTTACTCATATATTTTTTATTTTTTTTTTTATTTTTTTTTTTATTTTTAACCTAAACTCTAATTGGTTGATTAGTAGTAAATCGTTTTCATAATGGCAGCACTAAATTCTAGATCGGAACTGCCAAATAACTAGAATCACCTGCTGCAATTTGCAGTTCTTATGCTGGTAAATATTTAAAATTAACTGTGCAACACCGGGTATTATTTCTGCATAGCAGTACATAATAATTTGCACGCTATGCAGCCTATGCTGCTGCAGCTTGTCAGCCAACCGGAAATGCCGTTTTAATTGATGATCTTTCATTGTGCCGTTGTCGATGTTTCGATGCTTGAGGTTTGTATCAATGAATGACTGAAACTGATGGACAAACATCTACGCCGAACACCGCAGTTAAACCAGTATAACTAACTAAACTGAACGATCAACAGAGCGTCGAACCAAACGAATGACCAAACGACCGATATTCCTTTTGAAGTTTTGACCGAAATACCATCGAAAGCAAAAGAAGAAAGTTTCCATGCTACTCTGACTTTATTTTATTTGCTCTTTTATGTATGTTGATTTATAATTTGATTTCATTGCGAACCGGTCTGTTATGCGCCTTTTTTTTTTAATTAAGTTAATTAAATTAACAGTTTTTGTTTTCTTCGGTTTTGTTTTCTTAGCCATTATAAAACAAGAATAAAACGAAAAAATAAAAATAAATAAATTTCACTTGCAGCCAGCAAGTGATTGCACGCCCAAAATACATAAAAAACATAAAAACAAGATACATCGCTTGAGAAAGGCCTTGATAAACAATACTGTGCCGCCGAATCATTAATCGGGAAATTATTTATTGAACGAGGGCAGCACAAAAACACAAACACGCCCTTACTACGTAGCTGAGAAAGTAACTGAACGAAGCGGAAGCTGTGCTGCTGTGCTGCTGTTGCTGCTACAAATTGCCTTGTCCTACAAAATGCGCAAAAGTGAAGCACGTGTTGGAAACCTGTATCTCGTACTACACATTAAATGCCAATGTCCAAGCCAAGTGTTGTGGTGGTCCAATGGCGTGCCTTCAGCTATAAAGAAACCCTTTCTCTTTCGAAAGAAAGCGGTCTGTGCATCGTCGTCGTCGTCGTCTTCATTTGTTTTCTTTGTCATATTTTCATTACTTTAAGTGCACATAAAACTTAAATTGCTAATTAATTTCGCTTTTAAAGCCTCATCATACAAAGACAAATTAAAATTATATAATAATATCTGCTCGTGTCGTATCAATTATTCCATATTTAATATGCTCGGCAAACAGTTACATATATGCATGTATCTGTCACATGTCACGCAGTTGCAGATACATTTGCAGCTGTGCCTCGCTTACATAAAAAATAATAATCAAATATTAAATGCTCACATCCGCCGACGTTGCCGTCATCATTTTTCATCGATTGCAAATCATTTATGAACTTTTTTTCGCTCCATAGTCTTCGACGCATTAGATAATTTCTTCTTCGTGTTTATATGATTTTTATATGTTATGGCGCTTTGTTTATCGTGTGTTTATTAATAAAAATAAAATAAATTAAAAAAATAAAAAAAAAAAGACTGCCAGGAAAATAAAAATAAAAAATACAGCAACCCACAAACGTTCGCAAAAGTGAAAGTTCTTCATATGTTCGGTGTAGTATGTCCGAGTGCTGCTGCTGCGCATCTCAGGAAAGATTGATGATAATGATGTTAATTTTTGTTGTTGTTGTTGTTGTTGGTGCTGTCACTAGGTGGTTTTTTTTTAATTTTTTTTTTTTTTGGACTTGACTGCTCGATTTCCGCCGCCATAGACTGTTGCATAAGCTTAGAAGGCAAGCTGTGTGTGTTATTTTTTTTTTTTTTGTAGTGAGCGAAAAAAGGTCAAGTTTATTATTGATTTTTTTTTTTTCTATACGTAATACTTTTATAGATGATATATTACTCAATATTTTATGCATTTTTAATTAATTCAAAGCTTCCCACGCTTTTACTGAATTGCATTTTATTTTCATGCTGTGCTGCCATTAATAAACAAATGCCTAATTGTATGTACTGCAGTTGAAGAAAGTCACAACATTATTTTTATAATGCATAAACTTTATTTTAATTGCTGTAAATAATTAAAAAACAAAAATTAATTAACTATAATATGAGAATAGTTTGGTGCTCTTCTCTAATAATTTTTGTGAATTTTAAGCAAAAGTTTTTTAGTAATTACTAATTTTAATTTATTATTTATTTATTAAACTATGAGATAGCATGCCATTTTATTTTGTTTCTTTCTAAGAGAATACAAACAAATTGGTTTGTGAATGGCAAAACCAATTAACAGTGTCACCAATTAGCTGGGGAGCACTAATCCACGCCTGATTGCTTGTAATTTGCCAATTTCTTTGCGATGTAGATATTTTGTCATATTAGAAATGAAATACATGATGCATAATGCAATGAAAAGTACTTGATATTCATCAGATCAACTGCTCTGCCTTTCATAGCCACTCATCGCTCCTCCAGTGTACTAGCACCGTCTTGTTCACGAATGTGTTCGAACACCGATTTGGGAGTCACGGATGCAACTTTATAACTTCGAACTAGCACTAGTAGAAATAGAGACCGTATAAGTATTTGACTCGCAGAACCACTGTTTTTTTTTTTTTTTTGGTTTTTCTCCCTTTTAATGTTTCTAACCTACCCTGGTGTGCCAATACTTAGTTTGTCTAAATGTATCTAAGAAGCAAAAGGTGATATGGCCTAGTGTTACTATTAAGTAAAGTAGACAAACAAATTAGAAATAATGCTTCTGTACGACAATGGTTCACCGTCCATCAGAGTGACTAATTTTAATAACTATGGATCGTTTTCGCATTACGTTTACTCTTAAAGTTAAGGTGCATCCCGTAAGACACCGAACAGCGCGCACCAAACAAGCAGTAGCCCTTGTACAGCAAAGCATTGAAAAAGACCCAAATCAATCAATTCGTCGACTTTCTTTACCAATAGCGTTCTGTGGTGGGTTTTACGAAAGGATCTTGGCTTTAAAGCTTTTAAGTTTTCACTTGTGCAGGAATTAATGTTAAACGAACAACGTATGCGCCGCCAATTCGACCAAATGACTGAAACACAAATTAATATTGATTGTAATTTTCCATACAAAATTTTGTTTAGAGATGAAGCTCATTTGAAGTGAAGATAGTCCACAAGCTTTTGTCGAAACACCATTACAGCCACAGAAAATTACAGTTTGGTACGCTTTATAGGCCGGCGCAACCATAGGTCCATATGTCTTTAAAAACGAATGTGAACGATACAGAGACATGATTAGCAGTTTTTTCTTACCTCAATTAACTATCAATAAACTTGCCGACATGTGGTTCGAACAGGACGGAGCCAACATGCTACACAGAGCACGCTCCAATTGATTTAATCAAAGAAACTTTTGATTAACGAGTGGCCATAATAGTCCCATTAATTGCCCACCAAGATCGTGGATCTTAGCCCCATTGGATTATTTTCTATGGGGTTATGTAAAGTCACTTGCCTACTTGCCGGTAAGCCAGACACAATTGAACACCTGCAAATCAGGAACTAAAGAATAATTGGTGAAATACTGACGCAAAAGCTGCGAGAAGTAAACTGCCAGATTGAGTAAACGTGCCAACCATCATATTTTAAAATTAATGTCATAAAATTATCTTTCCAATAAAGTAAAACTAATTGATATTAAAAATATTTTTCTTCATTTTATTTTAATTTAAAGTTATGTAACTATATAAAAAAACACTCGGTATATAAAAATAATGATAATCGCGATCCAAAATTTTTAAATTTTTACAAAATTTCCATAATAATGCAGATAAATCACAAATATTTTTTTAGTATACTTCATACGAGTATCACATCAGTCTCCTGCATAATTTTTATGCGTTAAGTTTCGGTGTGTGCTGGTGGCCGGTTGTCTAACAAGCCTGTCCTATTGTCTATTGGTTTTGTCTATTGGTTTTGGGCAAATGTGATGGTCGGAGACTCCCCAAAGTTACCCCCATTATGGTCAGGATTGATAGAGAAGTCGATATAGACATGTCCGTCTGTCCGTCCGTATGAACGAAAGGATCTCGGAAACGCTTACAGATAGAGACTTCGTTCTTTTTGCATTCGACCAGGACTTCCCGGAATTTCACGACTTTATTTTAAAATTTTGCCCCTCCCCCTTTTCCCATAAAATCCCCATCAAGGGTAAAAATTTCTTCGGCCCAAAAATAATTAATTATGCCAGTATAGATATAACGTCCCTCTAAGCCAAAATCCGAAAACTTCATTAAAATCGAATAATAAATGAGATTGAATTTGGACGACCTATGATACTTCCGTCCTCCCTTTTCTTTTCATACATAAAAAATATTTTATACGGCAGTGAGAAGTTGCAGGAGCAAAATACTTATTTAATAAAAACATTTATAATTCGCGGTTATGAAGCGGTTGAGGTAGTGTGTTTTAATCGGACAGAGCTGTTGAGGGAACAGCTTTCTCCAAAATCCAACCCATAGGTGGTTAAAGATTATGTATTACAATTAATAAACTTTGAAGCCTACATTATGCGTTGAAAGTAACAGCAGATATAAGGGCATCTAGCATCACTTAATAAATTTTGTGACATGATCTCATATAAGAAATAGCAGAGCTATGAATCGTAGCATGCCATGATAAATCAAATATTGTTAAACTCGACGTAAAAAATATCATTCTAAGCGAGATCACACCTTTACAAGAGGAAGACAAAGAGCGGGCGCAGCTACGCAAGCCGGGTCCGCTAGTAAAAATATATAAAAAAAAGTGAAAAGCTTCAAATAGCCGTATAGCGAGCTATAACACTTGCTTGATTTGCATTGTGTAGGGTATAAAAAAAAAATATATATATATCACAAGCTGCACTGCACACAAATTTGCCTTTGCCATCAAACGAAAGACTTAAACTGCAAACTTGCAATGGAACGATGAGACTTTAAACCCGAAAGAAGTGCATGTCATGCAGCTGAATTTTGCGGCTAAAATTAAGCTATCAAATGGCTTATTATATTTCTCAGCTTATTTTTTTTTTTTTTTTTTTTTTTGCATTTTTGCCTAGCATAAAGGCACAAAGCGTCTGTCTCGGCATACATGACGTCTTTTGAGCTTCGAAATAAAATTATTATAGTCGTCATCATCATCAGCAATGTCAGCAACAACAAAGGCAACAGCTCAAGCAACTCAAGTGGCATGCAGTGACAGATCAGCGGAGAGGCAGGAAGCGTGCGGCATGCAGCATTTTTTTTTCGAAAAAGGAAAATTAAAGATGAACTTTCTTTTTCTTATTTTTTCTTTCATCTTTATATACACTTCACTACTTTGACTACACTGCAACTGCACTTATAAGTAATATAGTTTAATTTACTTTATTTTTATACATTCTTTTTGTTGTTGTTGTTGTTTTTTTGCCATTCCAGTTGAATTATTATGAATTTTTACTTTTACGACATGCAGCCGAAAATTCTCTTTATTTTGTATGCTGCGGCTTCTTTGTTGCTGTCTGCAACATTTGCTGCATGCAGCATTGTTGTAAGAATGATGCGCGGTGCGCTGCATTGCAGGGTGTTGGCCAATGCGTTTTGTATGCAGTGCGCAGTGAAAGTGCAGTTTTTCATTGTCGGCGAATTGTTCGTATGCGAAAAAGTTAATTAAATGTCAAATTTATCAGCATTCGACAGCGCTTGTGGCAGTAGGGTGCAACAGCTTAAAAACAGTTTTTGTTATTGTTATTTCTTTACAATTTTATACGCTACGCGGTTAGTGTGAAAAAGTAGTATGGATGTGTGGTAGTGTTTGTAAAGCATTGAAGTAGAGGAAGACTAGCAAATTATAATATATTTTTGAGTAATATTGTGTTATGCGTCGTGATATAGGCACAGGTTCTACTAAAGACATAATTAGTTAAATCCATTGGAACTCTATATATTAAGTCGTTATAGACATGTCTATTGGTTCGCCTATAAAAATTTCATCGTCGTGGAAACTATAACGAAAAGATTTTAGAATGATTTTAACTTCACGGAAATCAAGTTCACTTAATATTCGTTTAAAATATTTTTTTGTAGCACCTTCCATTAAATATATGTACCGTCTAAGTTGCAGTAACGAGTAGAAAATATTGCACATATTTTAGCGGACTATTAAATATTTGGAATAAGAAAGCCGGCTTTAAGAAAGCTGTATAGCCTTGCAATAATATGTTATACATTTATTGCAATAAGTTGCAGGTGCTTTTATATTTTGCCTATGTATTAGTATCAAAAGAAAAACAAAAAAACAAATTTATTTTGGCAAGAAGAGTATTAAACTTTCGTCTGTACTGAATTTAACTTCTTTCTTGTTTGCTTCTTTGCCTTTTACTGCTGCTGCACACGCATTGCGTGCAAATTTCGTCGACGCAGTTGCAACAGCATCCGATGCCAGTACTCAACCTGACTTGATACGATTCATCTCAGTTCTGCAGCGGCGATTTAAAGAGTCGCACTGACTCTGTTTACAAATGAAATTCGCTTTCACTTTGAACACCACAAGCAACATCACTGTTGCCGCTTGCAGCGCAGCGTGTTCATGCGCTCTGGAAATAAACCGAAAAATAAGAAGGAAAAAAAAAACGCATTTCACACAATAAAAAGCCGCAACATATCAACTCGGCACAATGCCAAAATTAAAAGTCAAAGTCATGCATAAATTTTGCACGTTGAACGCAGTCATTCATTAAACTCCGGCGCTGCAGGGCTGCACAAGGTGCAAACGAGCACAAATATTATTATTTCTGTTTCTGTTTCTGTTTTATACTTGTATCATAATTTCTTTTATTTTTATTTCAGTTTTTCGCACATGCACAAGTTTTTAATTAGGAAAATTTCATGAGTGGTTGCAACATCGAAAGCCACTTTCAGCCAACTTTGATTTCGGAGCGTAAGATGAAATAATTAAATCGTTGTTGTTTGCATGCATTCAACTAAGTTGTTGTCGTTGAAAATTAAATAAAATTTGAATTAATTTTCGTAAAATAATGTAATTGCATAAAATGTATGCGAATGGCTTACAATTTGGTGCTGTTGCAGTACAGAATTGTTATGAATTTATTTAACCCTAATTAATTGAAGTGAATAATGCAATTATATATGGAATAAGTATTCGCAAAAAATTGACACCAACACATAGAAGAACTAACAACATGCTTGGCAGACAAAGAATCAATCTCTCACAATGTTGATCTCAAAAAATGGTGTTCTCGACTGACTACGCTACGCTGAGGACGCACATGTCAACAGCTGATCCAAATAAGTCATTATCAGGGATACAGACCTTCCTTATTATTTACCTTATAACTATGAGCACATCACCGAATTGGTTCATTGTACAAATAATGATAATAGTTTGCCCAAAATGTTTGCGTTTTAGTGGATTAATAGAAGTTACATTCGCATGGGGTCTGACAAAGCAGTTTCGAGGTTTAAGTAGGCATTCATTATATCTACTTGAGAATAAGCAAGCCTTATCCTGTAAGGAACATTCATATCTCTATGTAATGTTTAGTTTTTTACATACCACGGACAACCAGTTGGCAAGAAGCCATTGGAGTTTGTTTACTCTTGTTCTACAAGTTTGCACTATAGCCAAGATATGGCCTCTAAATGATAGACATTTATCCAGATTAAGACTCAGATACTTGGCCTAATTGCACTCTCGTAAAATAGTTCCATTTCTCTATGCTATAGGTGGAATGCTTTTCCTCGAAATGCAGCTGCATTTCTCACTATTTATCTCCATACCCAGCTCTCTAGTAGGGATAGATAATACTGAAGGCTATGGGCAAAGTTTCGCTCGCAACTAGACCTGCTCAGAATGCAAAAATCATCAACTATTGTAACAATCAAAATTTTCGACGTGGCGATTGATATGACTCCGGAGTCAGGAGTTGGCAGATAAAAACCGAACAGGTTGAAAAGAAATGCTATTAGGATGCTGCCAAGAGGGACCCCAGTGCCTAAGGGATAATTAAGAGCATGGCATGGATACTTTTTCGAAGCCCTTTGTGAATAGCTTGTGTGCTTCTTCGTCGATAACTGTAGGCAGATTCATAACTTTGGTACCAGGAGTCCAATTGGCTGGAGTAGCACCACCTTCTCCTTCAATCTATCGGTCAATTGCAATGAGTCGATAAAGCGCAAAATTTCATCAACATTTCTGCAAGTGGACGTGGGATAGAACATGGAAAGGCGGACTTTGAGCGCGCGAATAGTCAAAACCACTTTGGGATCATCTTTCTGAATTTCATCCAATATGCCAAGACTCACAGCCAGATCACGCGTCGGATCGGCAATAATTGGGTACGGGAATTCGCCGGGAATGTTCAAGCAGCAGGATTTATTATCGTTGACCAATGAAATCTGAATTGTGATTGGATATAGACTTTTCGAATCTATTTTGCCAGATATTCTGGTGGTAAAGAGTCTCTCCCAAACTTTCGAAGGTAACGGAAGAAAACTGATCGGTCGGTATGATTAAGGATTACTTTCCGTGTTGCTGGACTTGTGGATCATTAGTGGCAATGTTCAGGAGCTTCGTTATTTTTGGTACCTTTCTAAAGATGCCACAGTAGTTAAGACTTAATCAGATGAGGCAAGGTTGAATGACCTGAAGCGCTGTTGTGCGAATAAATCAGCATGCTCCACTACGAAAAAGTTGCATCTTTGTCTGTGTCCATATTTTCCAGAAGAAATGGGAAAGTTGTTTCCGAACAGTTTCTCTTACTTCTGATGCTGTTCTTAGACATTCCATTTTATCCATGGGGTGGTGCGTGCGTACGTATAGCCTTTTCAATCATTGTTTCCTACTTAATAGAGCAAGTACATACCACGAACAAGTCTTGAAGATTTGGTTCTATCCCGGCGGGATTTAACTGCTGCTTCATAGTACTTTCCTGATAAATAGTTGCAGTACGAAGTTTATATCATCTGTACAATTGAGCTCCATATCCGGATAAAGCTCAATGTTTGAGCCTGGATCTCAAGTCTTATTGATGAATGGTTAGTCATGGCTGCAGCATTAGTTGTGATGATGAGAGGTAAGTGATTCGAGGTCAGGTCCATTTGGTCTTTAATAATTATTGCACCTTTCAGTTAGGAGTGCCTTCGTATACCCCAAAGCCGAAACATACTGGCTATTTGTTGGCACCGTATAGGTGGTAACTCCGTTTGTCCGTATATTGGCGCTGGAGGACAAAACATAATCAGCTTGTTAAGGAACTAGGTAAGTGTAAGGACACATAACTTCTGCTTACCATTAAAGTTACCTCTAACAATGTAACTGCTTTCCAGAGTCTCGATTACTGGTTATTTGAACCTAGGAGGGCCATAAATAGCTGCCAACTCTACATTTTCAATGGCTGTTTCGACTTTCGCTGTGGCCAGTTGAACTCTGCAGGTGTGAACGGGTTGCATGGAGCACCACATTTGCTTGATGAGATGGCGTGGTTCGCTGGGTATGAACTGTATTCATAAATCTTGGGCGAACTAATATCTGATAAACGGGTGTCACAACGAAATACTCAAACTGTAATATTCAATCTGGAAAGAAAAAAAATGTACTTAGTCAACCTTGTGCTCCCAATTAAAAGAAAAACTATAGATTGAGCAAGGAATACCCAGCATAAAGCAAAAACCTTTGGTCAGCATCTGTCCGACGTGTTTAAACAGTTGCCCACAACAATAGCCAGAATTGAACGTACAGATACAGGAATATATCAATTCTCCTTTTCAAATGAATATGCCGATCAAGATGCTGACAAAGTTGAACAACAACAAAAAATACTAAGGCTCCAGGCTATGACCTAATCACTGGGAAAATCCTTAGGTAATCTTACAGTATTGTCTATACAGATCTATAACGCTGCTTTTTAACGCAATCTTGCTTTGCGAGCACTTTCCAGTGGACAATGGATAATCTTGAATTGGTTATCTCTAAAGTATTTGAAAGGGTTTTGCTAACAAGGAAGCAACAGAAAACTTCGTACCAATTTGAATATGGTATCACTCTAAAATTCAACAATTCATGCGAGTCTTTATTTATGCGACAACTGCCTTGGGACAAAAAGAATAAGCTACAGCATTCTTTCTAGATGTATCACTAATCTTTAATTTAGTTCATTTAAACAGCAACTGAGTCCTGTAAGTCTTTGAATTTATGCAGCAAATGTCTGAGCCCGTTTATAGTAAGCTAAAAAATTTATGTTTATACGTGATACAAATTGAAATATAAATGAAGACTCAATTGAGCTATCAAAGTGCGTATAAACTTAAATGTAGACGTCACTCAAAAAGTTTTAAATAAGTTTCTACAAAAATTTAACAAAAAAGATTTATCAAGAATTAATATGCTGTGATTTTTGGCTCAGTTTGTAGTTGTTTACACTTAACAGCAACAACAACAACAATAAGCTCCTTGAATACACTGCTACGAGTATTTTATGTTTATTTATTTATTGTATATTTTAGTTACTTTCGTTTGACTTTGAGTTATTGTCTATTTGTCAATGGCAAATTGAAATCGAAAATGGAAAAAGGTGTTGAAAGTCTTTGGCTGGCAAAATAAAATTCAGTAGCTCCATGGATTGGTTTGAGTTGAAGTAAAAGTGTGCAAATATAACAACAACAACAGCAACAACAACAAAAAAAAGCAAACATACAAATTGCAATTTGACACAGCTACTAAACAACAACAACAGCAACGTATAAGCAGATATATTTTTCTTACTTTTTTGCAACGTTGCAACTCGAATTAATGAAAGTCATACAAAAGCCAGAGTGAAAGAAAGAAAAACCGAATCGAAAAGCTGTAAACTGAAAACTGAAAACTGTGCAAATGACCTCGTACAGGATATACATAACTTATGCTGCTGATGCTGCTGCTGTCATTGACATCACACAGGCAATCCTAACCAGTTAAAAGAAAAACAACACCAGCCAGCCAGTCAGCCAGCCAGCCAGCCAAAGTAACAGAGTAACAGTATCTAGATACATTGACAGCATGCAGCGTGACGTGTACTCGAGCAGATACATAGATACACTTTTAGACTGGCAGGCGACGCATTGCTTTTAAGAGCTACAAGCCGGTAATTGAACAAAAAACAACCGAAAATTTTTATTGACAGACTTTGCTGAGGTGAACACACAGAAAAAGTTCAATCGAAATCAATAGGATTTGTTGTAATAGTTGTTTTTTGTATTGTAGTAGCAGCAATTACTCCGTGTACAACAACTGCAGCCAATTGAGCTGAGAAATGTAATTTGTCGAAAAACAGAAAATCAAAAATAAATAGAAAAAATGAAAACAATGCAATACATTGAACATGCATTACGTGTAGATTGGAAAATATGGCTGTAAGCAGAGAACTATTGAGTGAGTGTTTTTTTTTTTTCGGATACACATGCGCCGGCATAGCTTTTAATGCAGCACATGAAATAGGTTTTAGGTAGAATTGTCAGGAAAAATTTTGTTATACATTTTGCTGATGATTGCGTTTGTAGTTTTATTTAGTTCATACATCTAAAACTTTTGACATGACATGTTAAAGAATGACATTAAAACTTACTTCTAAAGCAGCTCAATAAGAAATGTATTTTGGATGTTGTACAACTAATGAATCAGTAGTCTGAAGTGCCAGAAGTCATCCAAAAAGTGCTGCAAATGTTTTGCTGCCTCGCTAAAATAAATATACTGTACTGTACATAATCCACCTAACGACACTTTGCTGAGATACTCTCGCTGCAATGCAGTAAATGTTTAAAATAGCAACTTGAACTTTGACAATTAAATGACTGTACTGAGCCGGTAAGAGTAGACACATCAGATGGTAGAGTTATCTGTTTAATGCGAAAACATGTACACGGAACATCCAAAAAGACAGCTGAAACTATTCTGAAGCAACATGTATAGAGACACACTGCGTGCAGGCTTACAGGTAACACAGCCTTCGAGGAGGTCTGACAAAGTACGCAACCAATAAGCGCCCCAACCACAATCGCAACACACGCTATTACCTTACTACAGTAGCAGGTTGGAAGCTGCAATAGAGGCCCTGTTTCAAGAACTGAAAGAAAATAACCAGTTCCTCAAAGAACTATGTCTACAATTGATGACTGCTAATAAATGATGCTCCGTTCGCTCAGCTTTGAATTGTGGAATTCCTGGGGCCTCACAAGGCATGTAGAGTCGCTGAAACTGTTCCTCAATGAACATAAAATCGAGATTATGATCATTACGGAAACTTGGCTCTGCCCTGTAGTATCGATTTTTGTACCAGGATACGATATGCAAAAGGCGGATGAACCCAACAATAGGACAATGGAAGGATCAGCGACTTTAGTTAAGCCGGTGTTTATCTACATTCAGCTAGCTCAAGTGAGAATATCTTGCTTGCAAATGGCTTCTAGTTAGGTAGCCAGCAGCCGAGGTGATTCGAAAGTGTCCTTCCTGTACAGCCCTTCGCTTTTGCCTTGGTTCACAGCAGACTTCGAATTGGTCCTTCGCTGATTGAGAGGAGAATTAGAGAAGCTTTAGAGGGGGCAGAAGGGGCAGGTGTTTACAGGAAGTAGTTCTTAACTCTTCTACCCAAATCCTGGCTACGGGGCAAGCAACACATTTTTCTTACACCCAAGGTTATACGCTCAGCACCATCGGCCATTTTATCTTTAATGACTTGGGACCAGAAAAGTTGACAAAAAGGACTGAGTGTCTCCTCAGATCAACTGCCCATTAATGTAATTCCTCTCCGATGACCAGGACTCCCGTGAGAAGCCTGCTACCATCGCCCTCTAATATGGTTACGTTTTGCAGTGAGCTGGAGAAAACCCTTGACCTTAATCTTGAAATCCTTGAACAACAGGATTTCGAGAATATACACGCGATATTCCATATGACGGTATCTAAAGGTGCGACGAAAGAATCAAGACTGCAAAACAGACTCCCCCAGCTATAGCGGCTTTTATTTTGGTGAAGAGGAGACGTGGGCGACAATACTGTCGCACTAGGGATCATAATATGATTTATGAACCGAGCGCCAATAGGATCAGGAAGCTTCTGATGCTGTCGAAGAAGTATAAACAGCCAATTTTCCCGAACTTCCCGATTAGGAGGTTCCTGGGCTAAGCCCCCTATGGAACGTGTAGAGGCGTTCGTTAAGTATCTGAAGTCCCGCTTCCAATAGCAGCAAAAGTATTGGCCAGACAACGCTCGATAGTCTTGGCCAGTTGTGTCTCCCAGTCGCTCTATTAAAGAAATTTCAGCCTATGTATAGGACTTGAAGACAAGGAAGGTTCCGGCGAGAATGGGCTTGATAACGCCACGATAAAGGCTTTGCCTGTGAAAGCAGAGCTTTTCCTGGGCTTAATTTTTAATGTGATGCTTAGACTAGTATACATTCCAACCCATTGGAAGAAGACAAGGATTTGTATGATCGACAAGACAGGAAAAAGTCGCTCAGCATTGGAATCATACAGACCAATCAGTCTGTTTTTGAGAGGTGCCTCCTAAAGAGAATACTTACAAACGAGAAAGTCAGGACCAGGATACCACCCTTTCAGTTTATATTCCGTAAGTCTCATGGAACGCCGGAACAGGTTAAAGCGGTGGTAAACTTTATCCTTGACGGATATCAGTTCAAAGAACACTTGGCGGCAGCTTATCTCCACATAAGGCAGTCTTTCGATAAAGTGTGGTATGATGGCCCCCTTTTTCAAGCCCAGCAAAGGGATAATTTTTTTCTAATTATATTCCAACTACTTCCTTCTTTAGCTTTGGTTTTCTAGCTATTTATTTCTCCCTAAATAAACAAGAATTATAAAAGATAAATCGCTGCAAAATTTAAATATGATTCAAAGTATAATCCTTGTTCATCTAAACAACCAGCAATTCTTTCTCGATGTAAAGGCTCTCATATATAAAAGCCGAAGAGGAGTAGCAGCGCATGCCAGCTACGCTTATGCATTGACCGACTCTGTGTGCATCTCTTTGTGCTACTGGGCACGTGGAATCTTATTATTTAATACTGTTTCCAATTATTTAAAGACACACGCGAACGAGTATAGGATTACAAATCAAATAAAGAAGATATAAAGTCAATTTAATAAAACATTGACAAAACCGACAAAAAAAAAAACGCGCCTCAAAAACTTTCCCTTTTTTCCCGCACACAAAAAAAAATTCAAAAGCAGCTGAATAAACCTAAGAAAAATAATTTAAAAAAAAAAGCGAATATCATAAACTAAAATATTGTCGCTTCTTTTTTTTTATTTTGTAAATTTTTGTTATTTTGTTATTTTTTTTATTTTTTTAATGAAAGAATGAGGTTATGTGCAGCATTTTTAATGCTCGAATCATCGACGACATCGGAATGCTGCTGCTGTTGCTGCGTCGACTGCCGCCGATGTTGTCTCGTTTACATTTTTGAAGACCACAATTAAAAAATTTACTTTTACTTCTTTCGGGCTGGCCAGAGAGCTTAGCTCGAATGGCAAAATGAATTATACGCCATAAAGTGTCAATGATGTGACACAAAATCGCTAGCAGTTAGAAATTAAATGCTAAATGGTCAAAAGTAGTTTATCTGCGTTTTGAATAATTACTCGCCGTTAAGCGAATATGTACTGCCGGATCGTGTAATAAAATGTTAATAGAAAAAAAAGTGAAAAGAAATAATTGAAATGAAAACCTTTTGTTGCCAGTTTTTAATTGAAATGTTGTATGTTGCTTGTATAACTTTTTCTTGTCTATTGAACTAGTTTATACAACTTAAATTAAATCTTTTTTTTGGTATTCCCCAAAGACTTTCATTTATTCCACACATATGCTGCGCTAATGCACCACAGAACGATGAAGTTTTGTCGATGACGATGATGATGAAGATAATAGACACGTTTATGTTGACCGAAATCGAAACCGTGCCGAAGACACGTTCCGTCAATTGCATGCAACCTTATCCAACCTAATGCAATGCAATACAACCCAAGCAATCAATTGCAACGAACTGCAATCATGTCAAATGCTGTCAACAACAACAAAAACAACAACAAAAATGGAAAAACTAAAGCAACAACACTGCGGTAAAAGCATTTTCCAGGCGCTTTGTTGACATGGAAGATGATGAAAAGAGAAGCACAATGTTGATGAAACCATCATAAAGCTGAAAACAATATAACGAGGGCGGTTTAGTAAGTTATCGGTTAATTCTATTCGATTGGTAGCTATTTTAAGTGTCACAGGCTGCCATCTAACATTTATGTCGCTCTCGCATACACATATACAATAATACCAGCTCATATTATCAACAAATCAATGCCAAAGCCACTTACCTATTAAACCACCCTCGTACCTGTTGCACTAATTTTCTGTTGAAATGCATCGCTGCGCCGCGTGATTGCAGCAATGAAAATCGATTTTCCAGGTCATGCGTGTCAAAAATTGTGTGTTCGCGTATGACATACATGCACGAAGAAGCGATTAGAAATTTGTCATTTCTTCCGTTGAAATTTAATAAAATAATTTGTAAATATGCGCTACAACTTCTCGAAATTGAAGCCGAAAGTTAACAAACCAAATCGCACGAAACGCAAAGAACTCAAAGTAAAAGCGAAAGGAAATAAGTCGAAAGCAAACTGTTGACCACAAAAGCCAATGTCGACTAAGCCAAAATCGCGCGCTGTACAAGGAAGAGGACGTTGTTGTGTAGAAGGGCAGACAGCAGTGCAACATTTCATCATCTTGCCACAAATTGCATGCAACAAACAAACAAACAAACAGGCAAGCGAGCCAACAACCACAAATTGGCAAACGGCTGGCAACGTTATCCGGCTGCTGTTGCTGCTGTTGGTGCTGCTGCTGTTGAAGTTGTTGTTCGACGATTTGTTGGCTGTTAAAGCAAAAAGTAAAACCACTCGAAAATACATGCATCAAAAGCAAGCAAACGATCGAATGAAAGCCAGAAAGCCAAACATTTTATTTGCCCGACGCAATTGACCATAGCACAAAGCGGCGGTAGTGATGACCGTGCTGCAGCACCACGACCACAACCAAAGCCGCAATAACCATGCACTAGAGTCCATTCGGCCCGGCTTCCCGCTGCGTACGCTGTACTCTATCAGTTGTCAACGTTGTCCATTTCACTGCAGCTTGCTGTGAATTTTAACATCGGAGCTGGCCAAAAAATAACAACAAAATTTTACTTTCAATGCCAAAAATGAAATTAAGAAACAAACCAAAGCCGTTGCAGCAGTTGTAAAAGTAATGCAGGCCATAAAGCAGCTAATGCTCGTACATAAGCTGCGAATTAATGCACTGTAAGAAATAATTGACTGCAATCATGGTGACATTTGCAATAGCAATGACATAAAAATGGCGCAAAAAAAGATTTTTAATTAACTAATTTTAACAAAATAGTCACCAAATGTATAGACATGTTCTCCAAAAACTGTTTTAATTGCGATGGTGTAATGAAAACTTTGTCTTTAACTTAAATTATATTGGCTGCTTTAAAATATGGTGAAATAAGATAACAACAGCGTTGTTTCTTCTTTAACATCTGCCAGGAATAATATAAATTCCTAACTAACATGTTAGATCGATTACATTGTGTTGATTGGGCTTTAGTATCGACTTCATGACATCGTCACTAACTTATTTTCAGCCTTCTCTGAAGTGCTTGCTCCATTTATAAAGTGCCACAAGCAATCTTTGCGTTGCAGCAGTGGAACTCTTAGACATAACAGTTCGAGTCCCCAATTTATAAACTATCCTCATACTTCTTCAACCAATATATAGTTACTCAACGAAAGAAGCAACCCAACCCATTTTTTCTCGATGTAATGGAGCTTAATTGAATGTTCGTCTGTTTGTCAAGTAAAGTAAGTAGGTTAAGAAAAATTTTATTATGTCCCTATTGAATAACGCTTTCTGCCAGCAAAACGAAACAACGATGGCACCTATTCTGCAATATCGATAAAAATCAAATGAATCACATAGCGAATGGCCAACCGTGGCTCTCTCAAAATCTTTTAATTGCGGAATCGATTTAAGTTTTTGTTCATAAATTCCAACAGCTCCAAAATCCAAAAAAAACTATAGAAGGATTCAGGGCGGTTAAAAAGGCAATCCCAAAGTTTCAGTTTGGGTTCAGGCTCAGTCACTGCACGCCCGAGCAACTGCACCGAGTTGTAAACTTTGCAGTTGATGGATTTTACGGAAAGGAGTATATCGTGGCATGCAGGACTCCTGCATAAGCTTAAAAGAATTCTCAGCACACAGCTCTACCTAATTGTCAACAGCTTCCTTTACAAGCGCCTGTCCTCTCAAGTGAAGAGAGTCAGAGCTGGTGTATATGCATGACATGCCCTCAGCAGACAATATACTAATCTCGGACCCCAGCAAATTACTTGTTGCTACCTTTGCAGATGACACTGCAGTTCTGGCCAGGCACATATCTGTCTACACTGCTACAGATCTCCTCCAGATGTATTTAAAAAGATTTGAGAACTTGGCCTGTAGACAGAATATCGTTATAAATCCTGCAGTTCTGGCCAGGCACTCGTTATAAATCCTGAGTCACATACACACTTAGAAAAGTCACCTCTCCTGGGGTATTCTTACATGGAGAGCTCTTAGCCCAGAAGGATGCTCACAAGTATCTGGGCGTCACTCTAGACAAGCGTCTAACTATCCAGTGCCACATAACTGAGGTAGTTAGGCATCCCAAGGCAAAGGCGAACAGGATGGCTTGGCTCCTTAATGCCAGGAATTAGCTATCGCTTACCAACAAGACGAACATCTATAATGTTATTCTGGCACCCATGTGGAGATATGGTATTCAGGTATACGGTCGTACCTCAATAAAATGCGAGTAGTGCAGTCTCAAATTTTGCAAAGAATGTCTGGTGCGGCATGGTACATACGCAACAGAGACATTGAAAAAGAACTCCAGATACCGATGGTCGGAGATGTTATCAACCTCCAAGCTGCTGCATATCTGGTCCAGCTTTAAAATCATCCGAACCAGTTGGCGCGAAGGCTCCTAAGACATAATCACCGAGTAAGGGCGAGAAGGAGGCTCCAGAGAGTTCATTGAACCGATCTGCCAAACAGAACAATATAATCCTTCGCTTTTCTTATACACTAAGCCTATCATATAGGTTTAAGTATAAACATTTGTATATATTTCGTTGAAATTATATGTTATTATTATTTCATGTATTCAAATGTTAAAAACGTTTTATTTTCAGGCATTTATTTTACATCAAATAACAAGTATCAGCAAGTTCGGAAGGTGTCAGATATCTGAACTAATCGATTTCTAAACAGTTTTCGTTAAATTTGATGATTCAAATCTTTTTTCAATGTCTCTCATGTCCTGAAAATACCTTATGATTTCACTCCAAATATGAAGCGGAATTCGAAACAAATGTCTCCATTGCACTTCAATCGTTATTTTTGTTATTGTTTACCTTTTTAATATTAAATTTGAACGTCATATTATAATATGTCCGTCTGTCCATTTGAACAACGAAATCTTGGACGTTTTTGGATTTATTATTTTCAGAACTAATTTAACCCAATCTGAAGAATATACAATTTTTAGTCTTTGTTACATTTCTGCTTAACTTTCTACATCATCATTTATTTCCTGACTGACCGATCGATTTGCTTAAAGAAAAACCAATTTACAAGCGAAAAAAAAAAACATTTTTCTTTACATAACTATTTTTTATCATTAATTACATTCATTAACATGTTATAAGTTTCTAAAAAAAATATCTTACTTTAGGTGTTAATAAAAACGGTTAAAAATATTTCCAATAATTATGCGTTAATATAATTTTCCCATTCTCATATAAAACCAAAGACATTAGTTTTAGTCTAACAAAATTCATATTTTCATTTTTAGATTGCCTACTTGAGCCATATAATATTTCTCAATGTATAAATTTAATTTATTTTTAAATACTTTCCAGACTAAATAAACAGCATAAAGAATAGAAAATATTTTAGAATTAGGCTGAATGAATCAATTCTAAAATGCAACACAGAGACTCAAATAAAAATCAGGCCAAATAATTCCCACACAACGGCAGAACAATTGCATTAATTGGCGGCTATGACTTTATAAAAGAAGAAGAGCAGCAGCAGCAGTAAATAAGTAAGTGCGGTACACATACGAATAATTGGGTTGGGTGCGTCTCTAGGTAGACTGAGACTACGCACACAGTTAGTGGCACTTGATTGCCCATAATACCTTTAATTACTGCAGTCGTCATTGGTGTCTTCAAGACAGTCGTCTGTCCGACTGTAGAGACAGATATGTGCAAAATTTTTACCATGTTGCGCACATAACGGCGTGGCAAGACGACCAATGTTGCATGCCACCGCACTGTACCGCAAATGTTGACAATGTTACATGAACTTGCTAAGCTGCTGCTGCTGCTGCTGCTGAGTTAGGCTTGACTAGTGAACGAGTAAGCCAAATGCTGCTGCTCAAAGCGAAAGCATTGCGAGTCGAGCGTGGAGAGGTCAGAAGCGAACACACCGACACAGATACATGCAAACATAGTGGCTTACTAGTGACTGCTTACATGTGTTCAAAGCTGCTGTTGCTGCTGCTGCTGCTGCTGCAGTGTAGATAATTTTCCATGCCATGGAACAACCGCTGAGCGCGCGCGCTTCAAACTAAAGACTTAAGCGAGAAACTTGCTCAGCAGGTCTGCGACAAGTTGCTAGCAGCGACTGCGGCGGCAACAGCAGCAGCAAAAGAAATGCTTTCTGTTGCGCGTTGCTCTTGGCCTTCTGGTTGACGCTGCCGACAGCGCCGATGCCGACGCTGCCGCTGCTGCTGTAGCCGTAGAAGAGCACAGACGCTATATAAATTGTCGAGGCCATTGGAAAATTGTATCATTTCATCCTTAATCGTCAAAGCAACAGCAGTCAGAGCAGCGTTGTTGCACGGTGCGAACTGTTTGTCGAACAGAAACGAGAAAAAAATTAAAAAAACGAAAAAATTCAAAAAAAAAAAAATAAAAAACCCAAAAATTATTTAACTCGAAAAAGAGAAAGTGCATTCGTGTGTTTTTTAAACAATAACAAAAAGTACCACAAAAAGGACTTTACAAAAAGAAAAAAAAAAAAAAAACTTTTACAAACAAAACCAAAAAGTGCAACAAAAACAAGTTAAAAATGTCAAACAAAAAAATCATTTTCGGTGTCTTGTGTCTGGTCACACTAAGCGCTGCGCTACCCGCTGAGGAGACGCGCGGTCATGCACGCAATGCAGTCGGCGGCGGCGACAACGACATAGTGGATAGCATCTACAGCGACTGTCTGCGCAAGGATTCAGTTTCGTGCGTGAAATATAAGCTCTTCAACTTCGTCGATAAGGTGCTCGGTGCACGCGATCAATTCGCGCTAACCGAGGGTGTCACCGTCGTGCGCTCACCCGATGCGCCCGCACAGGAAGCAGCGCGCTCCATTGCCGGTGATGAATCTTTCGAATCGTTGGCACTGAATCGCATCTCGAACTTCTTGAACTCGCACACCATCAAAGTGGAACTGAAGGGTGCTGATATTGTGCAAGCCGTCAGCTCAACTGGACGCGCACTTGAAGATGCCTCGGAATCGTTGTTCGGCAGTGCCAACGAAGCTGAGGAGAGCCGTGGCAAGAAGAAGAAGGCCGCTAAGATCCTAGGACCCATTTTGGCTTTGGTTGCACTGAAGGCTGCTGCACTTCTGCCACTGTTGTTGGGCGCCATTGCATTGATTGCTGGTAAGGCGTTGCTCATCGGTAAGATTGCGCTGGTGCTGTCCGCTGTTATTGGACTCAAGAAGCTGCTTTCGCAAGAGAAACATGTGACCTATGAAGTTGTAGCACATCCACATCACAGTGCCAGCCATTCGGTTAGTCACGATTCATATGGCAGCGGCTACAGCGCTGATGCTGGCGCATCGGCTTCGTATGGCAGCTCTGGACATGGTGGTGGCGGCTGGGGACGTTCGATCGATGCACAGGATTTGGCTTATGGTGCACAAAAGCCAGTGGCTTAAGTTGGCGAAAAATATATATGAAGCAGGTTAAGAACGCCGACGACGACGACGACGATGATGATGATGGAGTAACCTGACCAACACGACAACGACGACGACGCCGACGACGTGCTACCCAACGACAACAACAACAACAACAACAACAAACGCAACGCTGACATTGTTTGCAGTTTAAGGAAAACAAAAAACAACACAAAACACTCTTGAACACTTGAATTGCATTTTAATTATGCTACATTTTAATTTTGTTTAATTTATTTATTAATTAATTTATTTAATTTATTTCATTCTACACAAAAAACAAAACAAAAACAAAAACATTTACGCTAGCAAAAACTGCGTGAACTACAGTAAAACCCTTTAAAGACGTACAGTTACAGTAGAAAAAAGATGAAGCAGCAGCAGAAGATGAAGACGAAGCAGAAGTTGAAGAAGCAAGTAAAACTTGTCTGTGTGTGTGTGCATTTAGTTTAAATAATTTTGCATTTTTTTTTTTTTATGTAACTCTTAATTTTTTTCCAGTAATTTCTGCTTTTCAGAATTTCCAGAAAAAGCATGCAGTTACATATTTAAAGTTTATAAGTTGTATAAAAAAAATTTTTATTTAAAAAAAAAGAAGAAGCAGAACTTAAGCAACAAGAACAAACACACAAAAAAAAAGAAGAAAATGTAGACGTTAACTTTAAAAATTTTTGCACCATAAAAAACGAAAAAAAACAAAAAAGGAACTGCGAAGTCTAAATAGAACAGCACATAGGACTTTCACTATCATTTCGCTAAGACTATAACTGTCTCTCTCTCTCTCTTTCTCTTTAACTGTTTTCTAGCTATGCACTTTCATATTACTATCTCTTTTCAAAATCTAAACTCCAAAACTTCAAGCTATACCAAAATTTTCTGGAGCAAACTTCATTAAAAAAATGCTCAATGTACAAAAAAAAAAAAAAAAAAAATACTATAACTTTACTGCTATACTATATCTACTTTAACTATCAGCTCTATTGCTATATCTTTCACATGTAATTCTAGTCTTACAATACTCTAAAAATGCCTCAACTATAAAAAAAATATTTCTAGCTTTATACTTCATACTCTGTACTCAGTCTATCTGTCACTGTTACTAGCTATTTTCTACTCTTTCTCTCAGTCTCTTTCTCGCTCTCTCTCTCTGTCTCACATTCTTACATTATTTCATATTCTATTCATAAGTGAAGGAAAGAAGTCATAGTTTTGGTCATCGTACGCCATAACTTGCCATAGTTACTTGTGTTTATTATTTAACTATTTTCCAACACTATCTCATATAAACATTAAATAATACGCATACACATACATTCATACATGACTATGTACTCTCTTTAGCTTCATAAACAGTTAACTTTTGAACTGTACTTTCGCGCTATGCAACTTTCGCCAACTCATACTCAGCTACAACTTTCTCTTCGACTTATTTGAGACTATTTTCTCTTACTTTTCTTACTTTTTCACTATTTCATACGCTCTTTCTTTCTACCTATTACTGTAACTCATACACATTTCTCTCGCTCTTAAAACTACTTTCATACTATTTTTCTCTCCCCTTTTTCTTTCTCTCTATTAAAGCACACTGCAAAAAATTTATTATTGTTAACAAAAGTTATTTTTTTTAACTACTTTTAATTTTCAAGTAAAGCTGTTGCATATTGTACAACACTGTTAAATTTGCATAATTAATTTATTTTTAAAAATAAAATAAAATTAAAAACTGCAAAAATATAAAAAAAAAATACAACAGCTTACTTTAATTTTAATATTTTTAATAAATAATTTATTTAAATGCACAAAAACTGTTGATGACGACTTAAAAAAAAAAAAACACTGAAATAAAATACTTAAAAAAAAATTAAGAAAAAAATGTACACACTTAAAAAAAATATTTTTATAAACATTTTTCTTACTTTTTCTATCTTACTCTCTCGCGCTTTCTAACACTTTCTCTGTCATTCATGCATTTCATTAAAAAAAAATGAAGAAAAAACATTACAAAAAAAAAATCAATGAAAAAATATAAATAAAATAATAATTTATTGAAAATAAAATTTGTTTTAATTTTTTTTTTATCTTTTATTATTAAAATTCCTGGGTGAAAGTAAAACTTTATAAAAGAGAAATGCTTTCGCAACACACAACTCATCGAAATGAAATCAATTTTTCGTTTGAAGCCTCAGACGACGACGACACATGCTGTGAATCTATAAAAAAAAAGCTAAGCAGCAAAATATGTAAATTTCCATAAAAGAAATATTTGAAATATTTATCTCCAAAAACTCATCTAATATGCGTAAGCGAGTAGTAGTAAAAACTCGATTAACGTTACTGACCTAAATGCTCCGAGCTGTACTGTACTGCTGCACGAAAGTCAATGAAAGCAGCGCGTTTTATTTTTCTCCCCCCTTTCCTTTTTTTTTTCTTTTTAATTGCATGACTTGTGCTGTTGGATGACCCTAGGCGCGTTAAAATGCAGCATTTAGCAAAGACTTTCGAGAGCAGCAGTCAGCAGTCGTCGAAATGTTTTACGAAATCAATAGAAAAAAAAAAAACAATTAAGTGGCAAACTTTTGTCTGTTTGGCTTGGCTTCCGTCTTGGGCCACACTGACAGTGAAAGTAAATAGTTA
Organism: Leucophenga maculata; assembly: GCA_035044805.1. Taxonomy (NCBI): domain Eukaryota; kingdom Metazoa; phylum Arthropoda; class Insecta; order Diptera; family Drosophilidae; genus Leucophenga; species Leucophenga maculata. The sequence continues at coordinate 80,712 of JAWNNP010003491.1, read as the reverse complement.
AGAAATCTTTTGAATACAAAATCAACAGCAGCAACAAAAGCTAAGAAAGAGTCTTGAGATGAAAAAACAAAAAATAAAAAAAAATACTATAAATAAAATGCAATAGCAGCAAAATAAATACAGAAAATAATATAAAACTGACCAATAACAGCTGCGCACAGAAAGTAGTCGGAAGAAAGCAATATTTTATTCAGCTAAATCGAAAATTTTATACACTTCATATAAGCGTTAGTGTGAGCAGATTATACGCACCCGGAAACACCGAGACCTAACGCACAAATAATGTTCCAGAGACGCTTATAAAATATGTTAAAACAATTTGAGAATTGGGACTCTTTGGCTCAAGTTGGCTCAAGTTCACATTGTTGTTTACTTGGGAATGGGCAACAATGATTCTTGTTACAAACGGTTCAAGCAACTCAAACGTTCGTTAGGACACGTATCTCCTGGGTAGCTTCTGAACAACAGTTCAGAGGTGAGCTAACGTGAGAAGGCAAAAGGGCCCCCTCTCCTTTAATAAGGAATTGGTGCGCAGGGCTTGGGACCCACCACTTTAAAAAATAAACCCCCAATGAATACGAACAGGAAGCCACGGAAGGAACACTATGATGACGATCCCCGCAAACGATATAAGGATCATGATTTAAGCATATGCACCTGGAATATCCGCAACCTTAATTGTGATGGTGCAAATATCCAGCTGGTTGATGTCCTCGAAAGATGCAAGGCTGACATCACCGCAATCCAAGAAATCCGATGGATAGGACAGGGTTGCTCTAAAAAAGCATCCTGTGACATCTACTACAGCTGCCATGCGAGTAAGCACGAATTTGGATGTGGTTTCGTGGTTAGTTGGAAACTAAGTGGCCTCGTCTCTAGGTTCAGGCCTATTGACGTGCGTCTAGCCGCGATACGCATCAAGGCAAAATATTTTTATATTAGCCTGATTTGTGCGCGTCTTGGACGGTCAGTGTAGGAAACTTCGTCTATCTTGGAACAGAGAGATAACCAGCAACAACAACGTTAGCCTGGAGATCAGGCGAAGAATCACGCTTGCAAACAGATGCTTTTTTGGGCTTAGCAAGCAAATGAGAAGTAAAGTCCTCTCTCGAAAGACGAAAATAAAGATCTAGCCGCTTATACTCGTGGTCCTATTGTTTAGCTCAGAGGCATGAACTGCGAGCTGTATGAGCTATTCGATGAGGTTGACATAGTCCAGCGCATAAAATTTCAGCGGCTGCACTGTTCTGGGCACCTCATTCGAATGGATGATAGAGCTCCAGTACGCATGGTTTACATGGGGGCCCAAACTTGATTGGTGGACACCGAAATAGAGGACGACCGGGCACTCGATGGAATGACCAGGTATGGAGAGATCTCTCCGTAGTTGGCATTCAAAACGATTGGTGCCAGCGCGCACAGGACTATGGAGAATTAGTAATCAGAAGGGGCCATGTTTGGGCTATAAAGCAGGTAAGGTAGAACTTCCCAGCCACTGTTTTCCAAATATTTTTTAACTTATCCTGCAACATGTGGTCGAGCGTTGTCGTGATGGAAAATGACGAATTCATGTCTGGTCGCACCCAATTTTGAAGCTTTTGAAGTTACTTGATCAACTACCAAAACTTTTTGAAGTTTTTTTAGAGTTTGGCACGCGTCTTCATCAAGCAATGCCTCCAATTTTTCATCTTCAAACCGTTTTGACTGTCCGGGTCGTTTTTCGTCTTATAAGTCGAAATTGCCGAGCAAACTACTTCCAGCACGTTCGTACAGCCAGAGCATGGTCACCATAAACTTCCACTAGAATACAATGACTTTCGGTAACACTTTTCTTCATGTTACAGCAATGAAGAAGAGCTTCCCGCAAAGTTCGAAATTTGCAAATGAATAGAAAAAATTTTTGTTCAACCAAATGACATATATCATCCAAATGAATATAATTACGGAAGAACAAGACGCGCCCTCTCATAGAAAACCGCACGAATTAATGCATATAACTAACATATTTGGATACAGTTTGAGGCGAATAAACTGCATGCAGTTTGAGTAGCACATATGTCATAGATTTAAAAACATTTTGAATAGCATAAGTGCTTAGACAATTTTAGGCAGATGAATGGTATCGATTCGAGAAGGTAATAGTGGCTTTGAGATCTTACTCTGCGTGACAGCAGCATAACCAATTATGCCATATAAATAAGTTACAACTACTTGCAATCAGTCTTCTGCCTTTCATATTAAAGGTTTGGTTAAGGCTGAATTTGTGGAATCTAGCCGTACTATTGCGGTTGACCAGTTTGGGCTGGACATGGCACACCAAAACAGCGTCGCGTTTGATGCTAAGAACCACTGCAGTGGTGCATTTATCGACATCTAGCAGTCTCTTGACAGTGTATGGCACACAAGTCCTTTTTACTTTATGCTGTGTTCAGCCAAAGAAGAATTCAATTGCAGACTTTCCAATCTCAGACTTAGAAGCCACACGCATAACACCGACTAAAATGCTTATTTGCCGATGATAGAAGTGTTTGCTACGCTTTCAAATACGATTATAATGTAGCAAGGGGACGCCAAGAGTTCCTGCAAGTCGTTGAAGTCTGTGTAAAACGATGTAACATAAAAGCAAGCCGAAACAAATGTATGTTTCACTTTGAATAGACAATTTCCACCAACAATATTCCTTAGTGACATCCAAGACGAAAAACTTATGTCTTGGTTCCAAATGCGGTTGTGGTGGAGAAGTATACAGCCACTGCGCAACAAAAGGACATCGTTTTGATATTGTCTAGTTTTTTTTTTTCTTTGATACAAAGTGCCATATTTTTGTTGTTGTTGCTTTGTGTAATTGGAGTTTTTCACTTCAAGAAACTCTATAAAAACATTTTAACGACGACAGAAAGCATTGATGCGTTGCTAATTAGATACATCCAACCAAAAGCAAAATTAAGTTGCACCAATTCAACACATTTTTGGCAAATATCTCAAACAGCAAACAATTTCTATTCATTCATTTTTATATTTTACACGCGAATAGCTTTTCTCATAGTTGAACATTTGCTCATTATACGATACTCACACTCCATTAAATAAATATTTCCAATGTGACGACGTCTAAGTGGTCATTTAACAATTATGCGCACAAAGCATGGACGTAGTGTGAAAGAGGAGAGGGCATGTTTTGTTGCCCCCCATTCAATGAAATACAAACTTAAAGCAGTAATGTTTAAAAATTGTAAGCACTTTGATGCATTATGCTCGCCTCTCTAACTGTATACATGTTCGAGCTGCCCCAAATGAAGGTTTGCCAATGCGCAAGCTATATACTTTTTTTTTTTTAAACGAGGTTAGGCGCAATAGTATTGAGTTTAAATAAAGACATTTGACTTAGTTTATTTTTATTTTATTTAAATTAAAAAAATATCTGCTTTTTAAACAAATTATATATCTTCAAAGCAGCTCTATAAGCATTTTATTTTAATTTATACACTTAAGTTGCATACTTTTATAACCACCCTTTTCGTTTGTGTATTATTTAAGCTGTTGGCATGTTCATAAAACGCTCATTACATACATAATAGGATTTGTAAACGTTATGTCTAACGCTTTGGAGATATCAGCTTACTTACTTATGCCAATGGCATATGCTGCTCTACAATGCAGCAAACTGATTGAAAATTAATTAAGTTGATGCACATTAATATAAAATTATGCACGACAGTTCTTGTACATTTAATTGCATCGTAATTATTTATAAGTTATAACTGATGTTTGCAATATTGTTCATTAAATCGGAGTTAAGTATTAATGTCTCTCCATGCTTGAGCACGTCCTCCATGGTAATCGGACTGTAAGTCTGTTGGCTTAGCTGCCGCAGTTAATTATGTATACATACGCTTATAGTAAACATAAATTAATAATAGATGTATTAAAAATGTAATACGTTTATATTGACAATTGGCGGTGGTCTGTACGTGACATTTTCGATTTGAACGGAAACTACAGTTGATAGGTAATTAAAGCTGTATTGCGTAAGAGTTGCGAGTTATTATTGCTTATAAAGATTAATTATTAAAACTTATATTTTAATGAATTAAATTTTTACTTTTGACCTTTTAAATGTTAAGTTCTAACTAAATTTTATTTAATAAAAATAGAGCCGCATATATTTTGCTAGTCTAAACCAAATTGTTGTGTATGAATTTATAAATTCACTGCGAACCTTTTCAGGCGACTAGCTTCAGTACTCTTACTCAGTCCGCTTCGACAGTCATTTCACCTGCTTCCACTTATCATAAAAACATGAAAGATACTTCAAAAAAGAGTGTTGTTAACAAGACACATTACCAGCGTTTTTTGTTTTACATTCTGTTGGCAGCATTTCATTTGAGCGGGTTCTTTTACTTTTATTCATTGTGTGAAAATGGTTATAAGCAGTTCTTCAGATGGTTTGTAACGCTTTAAAGAAGGCAGCGAAGACTTCAAATATATTGTAGTACCTTTCTTTTCTTAAACAGCACAAATAGTCGATTTAAACTGAACATGTTCCACTGTTTGTCTGGTCGTATGTCTAAAAGTTGTTACCTATTTTCTATTTCGATTATTTAATTATGAAAAGTGCCACAGATACATTTTTTTTTTTTTGCCAAATTTATAGAGTATCATATCCTTAAAGCCACTGCCAATCTATGTATACTATTCAAACGAACCACTTTTAGTAAAATTTTTTGTAAGAATTTCGTTCTATTTTTTCTGGGCTATTTCAACTTAAGAAAATTATTTTTTTTTGCTTTATAATATTTAAAAATTTTTACGTAGCGCACTTAAAGTTTCGGTTCGACTGAAGTCATCACTTTTTCTTGGCATTTTTTATATAACCAATTTTTTATTATTTTTTGTTGCACATATACTTCTACACTTTGCTTTCATTTGGTCATTTTTTACCCAGCGCTTTTAACTTTGGGACATTTTTTTATGAATCAGCGTTTTTTAGTTAAAAGCGCACTTTTGGTGCTGTTTTTGCTTTTATTCAGTCGACATTGTCGACAACGTCAAAATGTTCGTCTCTGCTTAAATCTTATTCTTATAAAAATTTGGTTTTTCGCTTAAGATGTAGCGCAGAAAATAGTATTAAGAATTTAATAGTGAGTTTGTAACACAATTATTGCGTGTGCGAAAATATGAAATAGCAAAAGTGGAGAACAGTTCTTTGTAAACTTCAAGAGTCTGAATGAGCTGCAATTTAATTTGATCTTTATTTTTTCTATTATAAACAGTTTACTTTTTCAAAGTCATTATACAGAGTATGAGTTCGAATATTATAATATATAGCATCGGATCAGCACAATAGTTTCCGCCATGTTTGCAGTTTGTCTGTGAATAATTATCGGTTTTAAAGTTAGTATGGAGACTTGTTATAACCATGTATCCACAGCCTTTTGAAGATTCCCAAACTTACCTAAATGGCAGTCACCCGTCATCCAGTCATGGCCCTATTTTGAAAGGCGCACCAGCTTCCATAATCTGGTGAGCGCCGGCAGTAGTCGTTTTGAATGCCAACTACGGAGAGATCTCTCCATACCTGGTCATTCCAACGTGTGCACGGTCGTCTTCTATTTCTGCGTTCTCCAACCAAGTTCGGGCAACCCATGTAAGCCATGCGTGCTGGAGCTCTTTCATCCATTCGAATGAGGTGCCCAGCCCAGCGCAGCCGCTGGAATTTTATGCGCTGGACTATGTCAACCTCATCGAATGGTTGTACAGCTTGCGGCTCATACGGGACCTAAACTCGTCGCCGACTCTTATAGGACTGAAAATCCTGCGAAGAATCTTGCCTTCGATCAATCACGGTCCATGCCGCTGCGTCATATAATAGGACCGGGAGTATTAGCATATTATAGATCTTGACTTTTATCTTTCGAGAGCGGGCTTTTCTTCTCATTTGCTTGCTCAGCCCAAAAAAGCATCTGTTTGCAAGCGTGATTCTTCGCCTAAACTCTAGGCTAACGTTGTTGTTGCTTGCTATCTCGGAACCAAGATAGACGAAGTTTTCTACAACACTGAAGTTGAAATTCTCCATCGTCAATGGCCGTTCAACCGTGCGAGAAGACGCCAAGTACTTCGTCTTGCCCTCATTCACCATGAGCCCAGACTGTTTTACAATCTCTGAGAACGACTTGCTGAATCGCCGTTCCTGCGTGCCGATGACATCAATGTTATTGGCGTAAGCAAGCAACATCACTACCTTTTGGAAGATCGAGCCCGACATAGTATGTATGTACTATGTGCAGGCACTGGTGTAGGATGTATTCCATCAGAAAATTGAAAAAATCGCATCGCATCGCCCTGCCTGAAACCTCTCTTGGTATCAAAGGGGTCGGAGAGGTTTTTCCCCACCCTGACAACGCTTTGTGTGTTAGATAGCGTCGCCATGCAACGACGAACAATCTTTGCCGGGATACCTAGTGCAGACAGGTCGTCGAAGAACTTCGATCGTATCGGCGTGTCGATTGCGGCTTTGTAGTCGACAAATAGGTGGTGAGTGTCTTTGTTGAACTCACGGGTCTTTTCCAAGATTTGGCGTAATGTGAATATTTGATCACTGGTCGACCTTTTTGGTCTGAAGCCACACAGATATCGTTCTATCAGTGAATCGGTATATGGATTCAGCCTATTGGAAGAAGACCAATGGAAAGAAGACTTATTCCGCCGTAGCGCAAACAGCGGGGTCTCCTTTCTTAAAGATGGGACAGAGAACACTGAGATTCCAGTCATTAGGTATGCGTTCATCGGAACTTATCTTGCATAAAAGTTGGTGCATACTCCTAACTAACTCTTCGATGCCGGGCTTAAATAACTCAGCTGGCACACCATCAGAGCCGGCCGCTTTGTTATTTTTCAGCTTTTTAATTACCGAATCGACCTCGTTATAGTCCGGTGGCTCTACAATAGTGCCATCATTAACTGGTGGTTCCGGTGTCATTTCTCTAACGGCAGAACTGTGCGCTTCATCGCCTCCGAATAGGTTGGAGAAATGACTTCTCCTTAATCTCAGTGATTTCTGTTCATCCGTTACCAGATTTCCATTGTCATTCTTACGGAAACTTACTCCGGGCTTAAATCCTTCAGTCAGACGCTTGACCTTTTGATAAAATTTTCGACCTTCATGTCTTTCACATAACATCTCAACATCATCACACTCCTGACTTCATTGCGCTTTGTTCTCGCGTTTCTCATCTCTCTCTATTTCTCTCGATATTGCTCTCTAACAGCTTGCGTTGCTCCCGACTGTTTCTAATCTCTCCACACAATTAAATTCTACAACCATAACAATTATATGGAACTACTTAATATTACAAATTTCATGTGAATAGCTTCGATCGAAGTTAATATTTTCCTCTTCCTTGTTTTTTTAATTTCATTTCACACATGCTGCATAAACTACATAAATCTCCAATACGCATTGTCGAACATATCGGGCAAACATGTTGGCTCGAACATGCACTCGAAAAAAAAAGCAAAACAAAATTTACAAGTTCCCGTTTGCTCTTTTTAGAAAATTATGTTAAATTGTGTTATTCAAGGTGAAGTTTTTGTGTCAACAGCAACAACGAGCGACAAAAACAAATACATTTCCTCTTGCATTCTAGCTTTTTCTTTCTTTCTACTTCTACAGTTCCATCTCTTTTCTGCATGCTTACAATAACCGCTTACTTATTTTTTTGTTGTTTTCTTTGCAAAACAGGTGTTGCAACAAGTTGCACGAGGGGCACGAATGCCTAATAATGCATGCAAAGCAGCAACCGCAGCAACGGTTGAGTTGACAACAGTTAGAAGCATGCAACAGCATTTCATGGATGGCAATGTTGTTGCAGCAAGTTGCTCTTCCGCCGCTGCTTGTTGTCAGCGCTGCCTGCCAACCCCACTGAATTCCTTGCCGCACTCGTTGCAAATTTGCTGACTTAGTTCTGCTGACATACTTTTTTGCTTGAAACTCGTTTTCATTTTTCGTTCGTTTGGAAAAAAAAAAATTGCAATGCTTCCCTCCGCATGTGCAACTGCCACGCTTAGCTCAGTGACAGTGAAATTATCTAAATTGGGCGCTGCACTTCAAGCGCTTGTCTGTCCGTCTGTCTGTCTGTCTGTCTGTCTGTCTATCTATCTAGTAGGCACGCGCGTGGGCTTGGCTGCAATTGTAAGCGTATTTCGTCGCTGTTGTCTTTCATTCATTTCACAGTCATTTTGTTTGATGTTTTATTACTTTACTGGAGCATGCCGCAAATATTGCAAAGCTTTGATTTATAGCATTTTTATTTCGACTTTTACTTGTTTTAACTTTTTTTTATCTTTCTTTTTTAACTATTTAGTTTTATGTCTGATTACTTTTGTATTCGCATGTATTCAACAAAACTATTAAATACGAATTCCGCTGCAGCAGAAAAGCCTATTTGAGTCGTAAATTCCGAAAGGCTTATTAAGCACATTAATGCATAAAATTTGCATTAATTAATTTGGAAAGAGTATATAATTTGGAATGCGTTTGACTTTAATAAGAAATTTAGTAGCTTTAACTTAGTCAGTTGCCATGTGCAGCTGAATTGTGATATTGGAGATATGCGCCATTCATACATTTGCTCGGCTGTCTGTCTGTCCGTCTGTCTGTCTGTCTTTGGTATCCATTAGTTGGCAACGCGCGCGCTAATGATGTCTTCTTCTCTATTTATAACACATTTACATTTTTTATGCTTTTTATTTTCTTTGTTTTTATTTTTTTTATTTTTTTACTGCGTACATCTCTACTCAGTCTGTCTGTTTTATTTTTTGTCTTAACGCCATTTGGTGTCACACACTTGCCCACTTCTTCTGGCTCATAAGTTTTTAAATACCTTTGCCCCGGTTTCTCATATATTTCTATTTTATTATTTCATAAACTGGAAGAGAAAGAGCAGACAATTGTGTAGCGTATACGAACTGGGTGTATGCGTTCTCATAATTTTTTAGTAACACAACAAAACAAAGAGTTTTTTTATTTTGTTGCACAGTGTAACAATTGGCTTTGAAATTTTTACTTAAAACTGGTTCACATCTCCTAACTCTGGTTTCTATAAAACATTTAAACTATGCATAAAATTTTAGAAATTGTATAAAATGGCATTTGGTAATTTAATAAAAAGTATTTCGAACTAATACTAGACAACTCGTACGTGGAACACTACAATGACAACAACCAAGTCACTCCAATACTCAGAGGAAACCGCTTATCTTAGCTACAAGACCATATTCAAGCAATATTTGATATTAAGGTCGAACACCATGAGCTTGCCATTAAAAAAACCCATACCCACCAAAAATCAAAATCTAAACCCTTAGTCCGCAAACTCTCCAAGTAGCATTATTTACATATATTATAATCTGCAAAAATGCTACTCAAAAACAATGGGTCCGAATTTGGCAGCCCATTCTTTATAGCCAGAGTCAATCATCTCAATTAAATAATACATTAAAGGATGTTTGCTCTAAATAATTCCACTTACTTACTTCCAAAAACTGTCTGAACTAAAAAAATACTCAAAAATTTCAGAAACTCTAAAATCGATTAAAAATAAAAAATTTTCGGGTGTTGACCAAATACCCAAAGTTATTAAAAAGAGTTTAAAGTTTAGAATTAAAGATAAAAAGGAAAAGGGTCATCAGACCGTATCTTCTGCACAGAGCTGACATGCAAAATAGTTTCGGCTCATATTCTTACAATAAAGCAAACTCATTGGCAGATAGGCAGACTCTTTTGCAGACGCTTAACTCGATTGATTTATATTTGGTGAACTTCCGTGGCCTCGTTCTCATGCAAATGATTTAAAAGCCTTAATCCTCTGTTGGCCTAATTAGTTACTTAAGTGGTTTTGGTGACGACTTTAAGAGCGATTTGAATGACCGACCGCATATTTCCACACTGTGCTTAGCTGTATTTTTTTTTATTGTCGATCGTGGCTTTGCTCTCATTGATGGTAGTTTTGATTTAGATGATATTGATGAATTGGCTTCTAGAATCTTCTTTTGTAATTTGTCATCGTCTAAAATCTAGCAAAAAAAAAAAAAAACAAACATTGTTGTATGATGAAAGTAATAGAAATATAAGTTTTATTAACAGGATCAAATTAAATACATAGAGGACTAAGGGCACTCTTAACATCAGACAGTATTCCCCGTAGGACATAAAAACACAAAAACAGTCGAACACTTTGTAGCTTGTGACACAATGCAAATAAAAGCAGATTCTTCGCATAGTGCACCACGCCGACTGCAACTGTATAATATCGGTTAAAATTTTAGGGTTGCCAATGCAACTTAGACATTTAACATTCCTATCATGAAAAATTATGATAGTCTCCACTGTAACTGTTACCCAGCGTTTGCGAAGTCATAAGTTCTTCTTAATAAATATCGACGCTGCTGGAATTAAAGCTCACCGCACAAATTGTTGAATGGCTTTGGAAAACTTTCTACGCTTGCAGCTTCGTTAAAAAGAGTTTGTGTCTTAACTCTTTCGTTAAGTGACTTAACAAGCTTTTTTTAAAAGATAGCCTGAAAGTATGCAGCATTTTGAACACTTTAAAAAGAAAGGAAATATGTCCACTTAAAAATAAAAATGGCAAATAAAATAAAGGATGTAGAGCTGTGCAAGCAATTGGCATTTATGTGTGTTATTCTCTCAATAAAGTAACGATTTGAACATGGTGCTTCGCAACAGTTGTGAAATATATTTTTGTTACCAGATTAATTAACAATATCGGTATATAGCTTTAGTAGTCCGCAAAATCTATCTACACAAAATGTTTCATTGGTTTTTACAGCTGCTTGGACAGCATCAATGTTGTTAAAACGCGTGATAGTAGCTACATCCAAGCTTCCGCCATACCTCTCTGCCAATTCCTTCATGCTTTCCAGATATTTCAACGGTTGCACTTCATTGAACTTAACAGCCCACTTTCACACCAGACTCAACCTGCATTCGATTATTTGTTTGCAAAACTTCGTAACCGCTTTTCTGTCTTCCAAGTTGGCATCATTGCTTCATTTTGCACTACGACGTGTGGAAGCCAAATTTTAATGGAAGCCAATTCCTTCAGCCGTTCTAACTGTACAGACTTGAGATCGCTCTGACTCATGAAACACTTTGAAACACTGTTGAATGCTGCTCATTGTTGATGCCTTTGATGTCAAATAAGAACGTTAGCTACTTTTCTTATTCTTATATAACCAATCTTATACATTGTTGTGCTCTGTTATGTATTAGCCTCTTACCAGCGCTATCCTTAATACCTTTTTTGGGAAGTGCGTCCATATATACAAGTCAGTCTGTGTTTTCTATTCGTTTGTTTGGCTATCCATATGAAATCCGAGAACTTGTAGAGTAAAAAAAATGGAACCTTCAAATTTAAATATTTAGATGGTCCTTTTCATTCTTTAGAACACTTAAATACAATGAACACGCTAACCCTCTATCTCTAAGGAGTGTCTGGCACTTACCATGCAAACCTACTCCTCATTCTGAGTTTTTGTAGGAACAAACTTTATCGATATTGGTAAATTTTGCAAGAAACACAGCATTTAGTCTTCCTTATGTTTACTTTATAAAATATTTCAGTTAGCTCCAGACGACCACTAGAAGGACAAAAAAAAAGTGGTGGTTCTCATACAAATCTGTCCCACTATTCTAGGTTTTTGTATACCAAATGTGTATGTCCGTCTGTCTGGCTATTAACAAGAGCTTGCAGACATTAGCCTTCAAGCTTAGCCTTCTAGCTTAGATATTTAATATATTATATTCTTCCTTCACATAGCTTGTATCTAATAGATCTACCAAAACCTCTCTAAGGGATAATACCTCTAAGCAACCACCCATCCCTATTGAGTTTTGAATGAACCAATTTTCCTGGCTTTAAGCTAAAAACCCCAAATTTGTTGTATCTCATTTTACTTCTAAGAAAATATTTCATAAAGCTCTATATAGGATCAAATCGGTTCTGCTTTTGTGGTTTTATAAGAAATATTTTTAAATTTGGCTTAATAAAATATTCCACACGGATCAAGAATTTATCTCTTCCACGAAATTAAGGTTCTATAGGGATACAGGATATCTAGAAATCAGCCACTCTGCAGCACTCTTTCCTTTTTCAAAATATTTTTTTTATTTTTATATTTTTGTAAAATTTTATTTTCCCTCTTTGAGCTTTATTTTAACAATACGTTTCAATTTAAGCAGGGTCTCTGCTCGGGCGCCAATGTAAAGATTATAATATTAAAATCGCAATATATCACAGGCCAAGCCATAGTTCAAACAGTGGGTTTCGGTGGCTGTATCAAACATTAAACTTCTGATATCTGTCTGTCTGTCTACCGTTCAAATTTATTTTCAATGACCATCAAACACAAACCGAATGATGCAGATAACTCAAACATTTAACGCAGTTTAGTGACAGGAAAGGCACACCAAACATATTTCAAATTGCTACTTCTTGAACTACCCCACTAAATAGGCGCCAAACCGTAATCATAAATCATTTGTGCACGCCCAAAATATGCTTCGACTGCTTACACTTGAAAAACGCTTTAAATACTCGAAGAAAGCGCAAAATAAAATAAAAATGTATCTTATAATAAAATAAATAAATAAACTAAAAGACAGCCACAATGAGTGAATCTGTAAACACATTTTGCGGTCTACTAAATTTTTACCAAGTGAATTTGGCACAAAAAGTTTGCAACTGCCGCGCCCAAGACCCCTACAATCTGTCGATACGAGTGGCATTTCAACGTGTTTTATCTTTCGTTTTAAACTTAAGGCACGCACGCGATAGTATCTTGCTCCGACTCTACGACCACTTTGAACAGCATCAATGATTTATTATTTGACTGCGAAGTCAATATTGCGGGCGGGCGCACTGCCGAAAGCTGAAAGCTAAGAGTTTGGATAAACATGAAAAATCAATAGATTAGAACGCCGCCGCGGCCGCCGGAGCAGCAGCAGCAGCAGCAGCAGCAGCTACAAGTTCATTGCAATAACAAAGAGTATGTACAAGCTAAAATAAATATTCAAGAGCAATAACCATTTATATACACTGAGAGAAATTAGCAGTGGTTAAATTTAAATGCATAGAAAGATGCTACGCCATAAAGCTGCGCTAAGATGTGCGTGCATGTTCAAACTAATTGGCGTGATATCTAGACTAAGACAAAACATTTTTCAATTTTGAAAAGGCGCGGGCGATGGCGGGACGCTGTCCGTGCAAACTGACATGCATTCGAAAGTAATTAGCTGCAAAGAAATGAAACAAAACACGAAAAATAAAGATAAAATATAAACTAAAATTTGTTTTCTGCATGAAGCTAGACACGAATGTGCGCCGCGCAGTGCAACAAACTGAAATGCAACGAAATACAAAAGCCAAATGCAATTCATGCAAAGGAATGCAATTCGTAGTATAAAATGCATTGTCGAGCATACAATGAGATCAGTTGAACTTCTAGAGCGTTACGCGCGCCGACTTTGAGATACTTGTTAAAAGTTGTGCACAAAAAAATATTTAAAAGCATTAAATAAATCTATAAAGTGCCAGTGTTAAAGTGTTTCAGCCAGCAGGATAACAAAGGATATACACACACACACACACACACAAAAAATAAACAGCAAACAGCTACAATGATCAAATACGTGTGGCATGTAGCTGCTCTGATGATACTTTACTGCTTGGCTATAGAGCAAACTGCCGCACGCAGCGCCAATGCAGGCAGCTATCAGCATATGAATGGGCTGCCCATCAGCAAGGCGCAAGAAGCCGCAGATGCAAGCATCAGCAGCAGCAGCAGTCAAAACTCGCCCAACTTCTGGAAGGATGTTTCGCTGCTGTATCGCATCTATCAGCAATGCATGGGCGAAAATCTGACGGTGTGTCTCAAGGTAAAGCTGCTGACAGGCATGGAGAAAGTGCTGCGTCAATCGAAAGCGCTCAAGGTCATCGATGGCATACAATTTGTCAACAACGGCGCCGGCGATGCAGCTGCTGCTACACGCACAAAGTTACCCACAACGGAAAAGGAACTCGAAGCAGTATTGCCGCGCAGTGCAGATGCCAAGGATCAGGTGCTCAATAGCATGATTATCAAGCGTCTGTCAAACTTTCTGCAAGATCATACGCTGCAGGTGTGCAAGCAAAAGCAAAAGCCTATCATTCAAACTTGTTCAATTCAAAAGAAATATGCACAATTTTTTCACAGGTCAAATTTCCCGATTTGCGTACCGTCGATGATCAGTCAACGGGTGGCAACTCGGTGGAAGGCCGCAAGAAGAAGGACAAGAAGGGCAATGGCGCTTACATCATGATTCCACTACTACTCGGCGGCACTATTGTTCCAATTGCCTACGGTGCGCTGGCCATGCTCGCTGGCAAGGCGTTGATTGTCTCCAAACTGGCACTGGTTCTAGCCTCGATCATCGGCATCAAGAAACTGCTGAGCGGCGGCGGCGGCAAGGAATCATCACATGAGGTTGTTGTCTCGTCCGGCGGTCATTCCGGTTGGGGTCGTGACTTCGATTTGGCCTACAACGGCTGGAAGCCAGGCAAAGAGGGACAGAGCATAAAACGCAGTTTGTAAGCGAGCACAGGTAGGCATTTTAGTTAAATTTTTGTACTAGCAACAAAATAGCCAATTGGAAGTTGAAATAGAGAGCAGCAAATAGAAAAACGAACGAGTGAGAGAGAGAGAGAGAGAGAGAGAGGATAGATTCAAAAGTTATATGAATGAATTTAGCATGGACCAAAGAGCCGCGGAGAAACAAAAAATTGCGCAAAGCCAAATGCGCAGCGCTTCGAATCAGCAATTTGAATTAAAATCTAGTTTAATATATTTATTTATAGCCGTACTAAATGTGTGTGTTAGGTTTAAGTAAGTCATATGCATTGTTTTAATAAAAAAATATAATTATTTAAATATTTATTAAATCCTGTGTGTTGTGTGTGTATTTTTGTCATTGTATTTAATATCTAGGCAAACATGTGACATGCAGTAGAGTGCTAGGAAGCAGACGAGTTTTTCTGCAGCGAAGCAGTTTCTTTTTATTGATACTGCTCAGCGCTACAATTATTTATTTATAGCGCTGCCACCCTGGCGAGTGCATCGAGACCCCGCTTAGTCTACCCTTTAGTATATGCGAAGCACCACTCATTTATCCATCGAAATGTACTTCTTTCGTTGCCCTTTATATAGGTGCCGAAGCCATCAACTAGCGTCATAAAATTGATTTTGCACTTGTATGCCATATATTTTTTTTTTCACTGTCCTTCATACCGATGCGTTAAATGACATATGACGAACTTTATATTGTAATACTAAATAGTAAATATTATTTCTTCAGGTGCCCTTTATATATAAATATGTACTGAAGGCACCATTCTGCATCATTAAGTTGATTTTTTATAGCATTGCACCGAAAAAAAATTCACATCATGAAAATAACGTAGATATTTTCAGAAATCCTGAAATATTACGCTCTTGAGTTTTCTCTAATTCGAGTTATTGTGGCATCAAATTGATGTCAAAACATGAACTATTTATTTTTGTTTTATATAAAGGTGTTTCAAATATAGTTTTCCTTCCATATGGTATATGTTGTTCTCCTGACTGATGGAAATAAAATAAACTAAGCGCTTAGACGCCTAAAAAGGATATATATATACAGTAGTACATAGGATTAGAGTACGATGAGATTAAAGTGAGCTATATAGCTATCGAATACATAAATCACATAAGGAAAAAGAAAAACAAACAACAACAAGTGCAGAGAAAGAAATTTATACATATAATAAAATCGAAGAAAAATTTGTGTTTGTATGTTTGTGCGCAGCATGCTTAAACTGCTAAACCAATTCATATGAATTTGGTATAGAAATAGATAGAACGTTAAGAAATTGGAAAGGGCGATGCTCCACCCTCTATATAATCGATAAATAAAATCGTGCATATCTTTGCTTTTCTATTTGGGATTCAGAGATACAATTTGGTATACATGTCAATGGGATCGGCAGATGTAACCCTATTATTTTGGTCCGAATTGTAGGAGCTAAGTCCC
Source organism: Leucophenga maculata (assembly GCA_035044805.1). Classification (NCBI taxonomy): domain Eukaryota; kingdom Metazoa; phylum Arthropoda; class Insecta; order Diptera; family Drosophilidae; genus Leucophenga; species Leucophenga maculata. Next base: position 64,589 of record JAWNNP010003491.1, on the reverse strand, counting down.
TACCTCCCATTGAAGCATGTCTTTGGATCTATTTAAGGTAGAGTGGTAAGTAATCCTTTTATATTGGTCCAAATCAGAGCGTACAATCCATTGGACAAGTGGTAAGCAGACTGTGTTTAGCTAGTAATAATAATGAAACAAGAAATATGTATTACCCACTGCTGCTGTCCATCCCTTTTCATTTTTTATCTCTTAATTGGCTTTAGCAAGGTGTAATATGTAGAAGGAGCAGGAGAATGTAAATTGGGCTTGCGTATTTCTAATAGCATAAGATAGAGTTTGCTATTTTGCCTGATGCTTCCTTAGCTTTGCTTTGCTTTGCTTTGGTGTTTCAAACTGGAGAATTACGAGTACATATAGGCCGAAAGTAATAAAGTTTTAATATCCATCTAGGAGCTACAGTGCCTTAGTAGACTTATATAACTTAGACTTATATAACTCTAACTTAATATTGTCTATTTAGTTTTATATCTCACTGTAAATGCATTACATTAATTGGTTCTCTTTGCTTTGTCTCTATGTATCGTTATTCATATTATTAAAAATCTAACTGCTAAACTGCTAACCTGGAGTATTGTTGAAGCACTCTGCCTAGCTGCATCGCTGATAATCTCTAAACTAAAGATATTGTTAAATTAAATCTATAAACTAAACTAAATGGCGCAACTAAATATAACTAAACTGAGCAAATGAAATAAACGAACGAATAAATAATATATTAAATATAAAAACAATTGAAATTTATTGAACTTACAAAAACTCATACAGTCTTGTAAGCCGTTGGTGGTGGACCAGCAGCTGATAAATTTAACTGGTATAGAAATATAGAAACTTTTTAGTTAACGCCAAATTAAGTTCACTATGGAAGCCGAAATGCAAACGTAAGATTAAAATTTTTTTCGACCAAAATTTGCTGGTAGATTATCACATTGTTGCATGGTAAAAGTTTACTTCTTTGAGTAAGAAGTCAGAACAGCTGAGAAAATACTCCATTTTAAAGCAAACGTTTACATTCTTATCAATATTTATTTTGCTATTTCACTTTTTTTACCTTTTACACACATTAAAGACTTGCAGGTGCTCCTGAAGTAAGTCTGATTCTTCATACTCAGATGAAGTTAAAGCTATAGAAAAGCTTGTTCTACACTATTTACAAAAAAAAGTTTCTTATATTAGATTTCAAGTTATAAGGAGCTTATGTGGGCTTATCTGTACTATAGTTGGAATATAGTATATAAATGTACAGATATAGTATAGATGTTAGATGTCGTCTACTTTTCTATTTAAAGACTACTTTTCTATTTAAAAGCGCTGAGGAAATATTGAAAGATGGATGGGGCGTCTTGCATATATATTAAAAAAAAAGTATATCACTCATTGGTTCTAATTTGAAGCTGTCAGACCTAATGTAATCAATACAGCCTTAGCTAACTTGATTTAAAAGATTTAATTCAATGCGCTCATATAGCAAAAGCGTAGCTGCTTCTTATTCCTAAAATCTAATATACAATACTCATTGCTTTCTCTGTTATATTATTAAAGCCTCTTCTCATTTATATGAAGAATATATGCTTTTATACATTTAAACTTTATAACACAACCTGAATATGGCTTATCTCCTTAAAATCCTTTAACTGCTTACTTAACTCGAAAAGTTCCTTTCATGGTTTAGAGTTTTAGATTTATATATTTGTTGCTCAACTGTATTTATTTTGCAAGCGTAACTTTAAAAAGACTTACTCAAATTATTAGATAAAAATAAAGAAGAATCAAAAACAAAAAAAAGAAACATTACACAAAGCTAAGATAGCCATAAATTTTACTTTCTATGAAGTGGAATGCAAGCAACTTAAAAGTAAAAATCATGTTTAACTCGCTGCTTCTACCCAAATGTATCTTAATGTAGCTATATTTCGCATCTAACTAAATGCTAATAAACCGTACACATGATGTACTTAAATACGCCATAAAAATACCAAAAAGTAAACACATACTCGGCTAGGGTGCCTGACAGTCAACAGGCAAAGTTTTGCATAAAAAATACTTAAGAAAAAGTCCCAAACAAGCAAAAGCGCATATAATGCTTAAAGTAAATACGCGCAGACAAAAATAAATAAATAATAAGAGATACTTTAAATGGTTTTGAACTTGCCCGCAGTGACTGGTGCGACGGTTTGTCTGCAGTCGGTGCCATCTGTGAATTCAGTGGTCTTTCTTCTTTCTTTCTTTTACGCCTACTGATATGCCAATGTTTAGGGAATTATACATATATATTATATGTTAACGACAACAGCAACAATAACAGTGCAATTTAAAATTTACGACAACAATCTGCGAATTAAGACAATAGCAAAACAATGTATGCAAAGCACATCGTTAGTACACATGCAAAGCAAAGATGCACAGATACATTTATATTTAAATATAAGCAGTCGCATAAAGTATCTAATTTGGTTCCCTTGTGAGTTTTTTGCTTTGCAATGACTTGTTAACTGTCTGATTGTTTAGTTGCTGTACCCTTTATTAAAAAAAAAAAATTTTAATTTTTTCGAAATGTTTATAAAGCATTGTAAGAGTCATTTGTAGTCCTTTCTAGCAATGTCCTGTTTGACTGCAAAATGCATTTTTCATATTATTAATTAATTTAACTGTAAATATATATACATATATATGTATGTGTAGCGTATTAAAGCTTCACCTTCACCAAAGTTATATCAACTATTTTAATTTTCTCCGCAGTTGAATAAAACTCTGTAATTTAGTTGTTTAGTTATTTAATTTAGTTGCAGTTTCCAAAATAATTATCTACTTGGACATATATTTATTGCATTAATTTCTCTGCATCGGAACATAAAACTACGAAATTAATTGTGTAAGTAATTTCTTTGCAAGCATTTGGAAGTTAGTGCTGAGAGCTTATACTAAATAAGAATTGTGTAGCTGAAGATATATAGTAAAGACTTATGCACTTTGCTTCTTTGACTGAACGAATTTAATGCAGCAATTTGTCTTGGTTTAAGTATTTTAGCCAAGTTTGACTACTCGGTAATCACACGAATTAACTTTTTAAGTAAAAATATCATCAAACATGTGCTTTTTGGATAAATTACACGGAAAGACATGGCATGTAAACACGAAAAATACGTTTGATGTATGCTAAATGTCAGTGTTTGGCATTGGATATAATGAATATAGCATATGCACTACAACAAATATACTTATTCGAAGAAAAATTAGTATGTTCCGATAAGGCTTTTGGGCCTTATTTTAAGAACGTTTAGAAAACTCATTGCAAAACAATTGTATGACTTATACCGATATAACAGATAAGCGCTAAGAAAATATAACAGGAAACTGTTGGAGTTCTTCAAATATGCGCTCTGTAATATAATTATTTAGTGAGATTTAGATCTGGTCATGACACAATAGAGCAAGTCCACAGAGTGGTGCACCATGTCTTGAAAGCGTTCGACGGCAAGAAGTACTGCTATGGGATATATCTCGATGTGCAAGAAGCCTTCGTTAGAGTATGGTATTCCGGACTTCTGGCTAAGCTCAAGGCGCTACTCCCAGCATTTTTTTTTTTCTGATGGTCCGATCATATCTGGAGTAACGCCGCTGCCAGCTGAAAGTGCCATATAAGCTGTCCAACATGCATTTTGGTAAATTCCGGTGGCCACCAAGGAAGCGTGCTTGGTACGCTTCTGTACTTGTTTTATTCAGTCTATCTCCCTCAGCCTTGCCTACACATAATGGCACCGAAAAAGTGCTGCTGACAACGTATGCAGATGATGTTTGCGATGCTGTACAATTCAAAAAAGCGTCACACTCAAAACTGTTGTCGCTTAAACTAAAATAAAAATAATTAAATATTTTTTTTTTTGTATTATATAAACTCCTACGATAGTCTTCATAATCAAAAGCTCAAGGTATTCGTGAAATCGTGAACTCTCAACTGCTGAAATCGAATACTTATGAGACAGTCTGCAACGCACGTGTCTGAAATGTGACAGCACAGCCGAACAACTAACTAACACCAATCTCATCCACTTAAAAAACAAATTTTATGACAACAATAAATTTTAGCGGAAATCCTGTAAACTTTTTTTGAACGTAGCATTGGATTAAGCTGGAACACCCCAGTTGCAAATCGATATATCAACAAAATCTTCATCATCAGCGTCATCGCCATTGACAACGTTTACTGAATTTATAACATTTTCAAAAAACGTGCGTGCTAAAAATCTCGAAATGAGAAAAAATTCGCTTTCTACAAAAAATAAAAAAAAATATAGAAATATAAAAAATAAAACTTAAAAAAAAAAAATATCTTCGAAAGAGTGTGCAAACGAAAATAAAGACATAAAAATAAATTGCCAGACATAATCACACGAGAAGCGTGCATGGAACTGCAATATTCGTAATACTTACAATGTGGTACACTACACGCGCGCTTATAACTAGCAGTCGAGGAAATATTTGAATAAAATTTCTGCCATTGACAACAGTTGACAACGTTTCGTTTTAATACACTTCATGCATAGTGTGAGTAGTGTACTATGCGTTTAATGGGTAGTTTTGTTAGGATTGATAAAGCGGTTTGAGAAAAAAAAAAATAAACAATTGTTCAGAATTGCAGGAGTAGCAAGTGCACCATGCTAAGCTCTTTTATCAGTAGAGTTAGCCTAAGAGAAATTAATATAAATCTTCGAAAAAAGAAAAAAAATTTGAAAGCCACACTTCGTCATACCTGAAGTATTTGAAAATATACTTTTGAGAAGAATGTTTGACGACCTTAGTGACAATCGGTTGCCGGATTTTGCAACTTTTTATTAAAAAGATTAATCGATTAGAATATGAATAGACATATGAGAAAACATGCTGCGGCATAAGTATTTTGACCAATCGTTTATTTCACTGACTGTTAGGTAGTAGGCGGTGACTTAGCAAACTATCATTGTATCTGCTGTTGTGTCTTCCTACTTTGATCTTCTACTGCATGCAGTTTGAGGTCACGATGAAGAGTGCAGCCGTGCACATACCGTGGGAAATTCGTGCGTGTTATGCCGAGATATTTTGCCTGTAAGGCTTAAGTCTAGAGTGACTGCTTACAATTCTATAGTTGGCATATGTTCGACCAGTCTTTTTAGGATGAAGCAAGGATTGGTGATTTTCATGGGAATTACCTTTAAATTCCATCTCTTGCATCAGGCTACCAATGAGTTTATATACTCTTGAAGTCCATTTGAAGCCTCATTTAGGCAATTAGAAATATAGAGTACTGGATATCATCTGCGTAAGTGGTAAGGAGATCTTTGCTAGGGGCCTCCATTTGTTGCTTGTTGGAATAAGTTAGATCCGCTGTATATATGAAGTAGAACAGTGGGCCAAGCACATTGACTTGCTGTACTCCAGCCTTCATTTGATATGGGGGCCGAGTAAGTGTCTCTGGCCTTAGTCTTGAACTTGCGCTCTGCCAGATATTCTCTTAAGAGACCATAGTAGGGTGCTGGCGAGTATAGCTTTATGTCAATGAATACTGCATTGCAGTAATCTAGGTCATCTTAAGCCTGCAAATTGTGCAACGCTAGTTTTTGGATCCTGTCATTCATCTGAATTGCAGCCATCTTCCACTGTCTTAGAAACGCTTGTGTCTAATGCTTGTGTCTAATATTAATGCTATGTAAAGAAGCGACCTAGTTGGTAAGGCTTTTAGTGTGGCATGGCAAACACTGTCAATTCCAAGATCCTTATATATTGGTAGTGTCTTAATCACCTCCGCTATCTCCTCAATCCTTATTGGCTTAATGGGAAGAGAGGCTGTAGGCTGCCTTAGGTTTCGCTGACCTGTTCCGTTGTGGCAAAGTCATGAAGGGTAAAACAAGCTTCAAGTGGTGTGCAAAAGCATTCCATCTCATTCTTCCGGACCACCTTCAGGGCACTGGACAGGAACCTGCCTCAAGAGCTGTCTTTTGAGTGATTTGGTACACTTCCAAAGGGAATAGTTGGCATCAACGGTGTAGTCCAAAGCCGCTAGTTTTTGCTCAAAAATGTCGCTTCGAAGTTCACTTAAGATATTTTTTAGCTGTTTTGTTCTCCACAGAATTCGAGTCTTGAGATCAAATTGCACTTCTTCTGAGTCGATTTTTAGTTGCAAGAAGATCTCTTGCTTCCCTTGTTAATCTGATGCCATCATCCGAAGTCAATTAGGCATTAGTACAAATCGTGCATTCTGTCAAATATTCGATCTATAAAAATTAAACTTCCATACGTTTTAGACATTTTTGTTTATAGCGTGTAGTGCATTAAACATTCGCATACACCAAATAATAATATTTTTTTTTTTTTTTTTTTAAATATATATACTTTATTTGTTTTTGCATTGAGGAGGAATTTGACATTTTCACTTTTGAGTTGCTGTTCGAAATATTAATGAGCAACTGAGTCGAGTTGGTTAACGAACGCATAACTTTGGCGCACCCCCCACCGCAGTGACGCCCAAAAAGTTCTCACAAGTGAAACAATTTTTTTTTCTTCTTTTTTTTGAAGGTGTCAGTTTTTTTTGTTGGCAGACATTGACGAACGGCAGCGGTGAAGACACACTTCGAAACATTTGCAAATATGATATATTTTTTTTTGTTTGAATTTTATATATAAGCAGTACTAACGAGCATGCAACGTAAACATCCGTCATAAATAAGTATGTAGTTCTACATGGCGTATACTTGTTAACTTGTTAAATTTGATATATTTATATCTTTCAGAGTATAATATTTGTTCATATTCTCTCGCTGTTTAAGTGCTTAGCGCAAAATATTTTGTTTTGTCGCCTGAAGTTGCTTGCGGTTTTATTTATAGCAACAATTTGAACAACAATTGCCAATTCAGCTTTCACGGCTATAGTCACTAAAATATCCTGGCAACTGATGCGTGTTAATGTGAAAATTCATTCATGAAATAAGGCCCAGCTAAGTAGAGAGTACTTAATTAGGCTTGTAGTTGAATGGGTTATCATTTTTAAGAAAAACTTATGAATGAATCCGCAAAATGTATTAAAAACTCTTTTGGTAAAAAAACAATTATTATGCCTACCCTAAGTTTGTATATAAAAGACATAAACAACGAGTTTCGGATGAAAAAAAAGTTTAATCCTATTTCTTAGAGAGGAATTATAAGTGAATTAAGTTATCAATTAAAGAAACATGAAATATACAAGCTTGAAGGCTCCGATTTGAATGCTAATACAACAACAACAGCCACATATTTTTCATATAAAATCCGAGAAAGATGTGACAGACCTGTATGGAGGTTAATCCTTTTAATGGTCTAATTTCTACCTAAATTAAATGTTTTATAAGATTAATGTGAGATAAATCAAATTTGATGTATTTAGCTTAACTAAGGGGATCATTGCAACACAGTACACGATTTTCGAATTACAGTCGAAAGAGACTATACTTAGGAGCTTATTCTTGGATAATCTCACAGAAATGAAGGTGAAGTCATTCGACATTCTTCAGTCATTGAAAATTGCGCGTGCTGAGAGTCATTGAACTGTGAAGTAAACTTCCACTCATTAAACAGCTACAATAGTAGTCATGATAGGTACATACAATGGATCATACAACCCATGACACAATACCCTATTAAGACTTCCATCAATATCATGCTCGTAAAGGACCTGAGATGTACGTTTCGATTGATATCCTGGCTAGAACGTATTTGTGGTATGACATATGCAATTGCCTATCGTCTACTTACTAACTCTCTGCTGGTCTTGAGAGAATCTACTGAACAGGTCTGTGCACTCATTCAGTCCTGGCGCATTCATCAACCAACATAAACTGATTGATATATTCTTTCAAGTTTTCTCTAGAGTACTAATCAGATTCGTCTACTACCAGGCTGCATATTTCTCTGTTAGACACAAGCTGCATTGCCAGCACCTTCCAGAAGATACCAGCGCTGATGCCTTAATACATCATCGAATGGTCAGAGTATATTGTAAGCTTCCTTGCTTCTAATCTGCACATTTCAAGAGTTAGGTATAAAGTTCTTATTCTAATTTGAGCTATGGAGATTGCCAATATATATGCCATAAAGATTTATGCCTCACATGAAAACAGCTGCAAGCCTTACAAAAGAGTGGGCCTTATTTGGTAAACGAAATGCTTAGCTTTCAGTATATATGTACATATAAAACATTGACTTTAATTTGCCAGACAGTTAATGGTGTGTGATATTGACATTTTGCTAAATATTTATCGATTGGCTGCAGTAAGGTTGAACTCGTTTAAAAAAATAAGAAAATTTATCAAATTAAATCTGCACGAATTTCTACAAAAAATGCTTATAATATAGCAACTAACATGTTTAAAGAGTCTATCTCAACTATGTACATTATTATTATTTTTAATTGTCCCACACAATAAACTGTTCGTTCATCTCTCAGCTCATTATGTATAGATTGCAGAAAATTATAAAAAATAAGTTTTCACTTTCAGCAACTATAAAAATATTTAATGCCATAAAAATGGCATGAAACCATTTAGCAAATAGATGCAGAGCACGACACGAGCCTCCTTCTTTAAGTAGATAATGTACCATTAAAAACCTTCAATGTCGATAATGACGACGACGACGATGGCGGCGACAACTAAGACGACGCCAATAATGATGATAATCACTCACGTAAAAAATATCTCTAGTAGCAGCTATACATATGGCATGCAAATTATATCGAAGCTTTCTTTTTTTCTACGACAAAATAACTTAACAAGAAGAAAAAGAAGAAGAAGAAGAAGAGGCTGACAACGACATTGCAAAGTAGTTAATCTTAAATCACATATAGACCGTTGTACGTACGTACGAACGTGCGGACAGATGTACAGACAGATGTTAGACAGAGTGTAATAAAATTAAAGAAATAATTTCTGTATCAAAGCGACATAATGGCAGCTGAACGCAAAAGCATTCGCAAATGAAACTCTCGAATACAAGTATTGCAGCAGTCCGGCCATCCGGGCAATCCGGCTAGACAGATGCACACAGATGTACAGCGGCGTCGATTTGAAAGAGTCGAGTTGAATTGAATTCAATTGAATTGAATGGAATGGAATCGAGTTGTGTTGAGTCGAGAGCAATGGCAAATAAATAAAAAGCAAAATTAAAGTGAAATTTTTTTTTCTATTTATTTTTTTGTTTTTGTATGTTTTTGCGCTATAAACTAGTTAATTTTCTATTTTACTCTAATTTAGATGCAAACACTTTTTTATTTGTACACTTCAAATGTATGGTGTGGAAAAGGTATTAGCAAAGTGTCATAGATTTTGTTAAAGGTTTTTTTTTTTTTTAAAAGGAGTTCATTGAATATTTAGTGGCATAACCAACTAAGCCTGATCCAATGGATAACACTAAAACTTTAATTGCAGCTCGAAGTATTAGTTTATAATATTTTTGAAGCTGAATGAGTTGATATGGTACAACTTTAGACGGTCACCTAATTTTGAAAAAAATTGGCCAGAAACTTTGCTGAATGAACGTAGTAACTAGACAGATAAATCGCTTGTCCAGAATAAAATAAAAAAATTTTCATCTTCGGAACGTAACTTCAGCCGTATATGATGTCTGAAGTAGAAATTGGATGATTTATTTATGCTGATAGCTATTAGTATCCGACCGCTGTTGTAGGGGAGACAGAGTTGACCCGGATGAATGTGTCGTTCGCATATGTTGTCATCTATGCGTTACATATAACCCATGAGGTACACCAAACCTTTTAAGGCACCTGACTCTGACAGAAAAAGGAAGAAAGATATCTTTTAAACAGTAGAAAAGGCTTGTACACTAGAGCGTTGATGGAAACCATGTCAAAGGATTGTTATACATTAAGGAAGGAAGGAAGGAAGGAAGGATATTTTTTTGTTTCCGAACGCATTAAGAATAAGCTAGACTTCTAGATGCAATTTCTCAGGTAACATATAACAGCAAACAGTAGATATGGTATGGCTTCCTGTACACTCCATGTCTTAAGCTATGTACACTGCAGCACCTTTACAGGTGCTTCAGCTTGCCAGATTTACGAAGCAGTGTCAACAAAAACCAACTAAAAATCTGCAAATCCTAATTTTGCGCCACTTGAATGGAATATATTAACGAAAAAATATTCTGTTCGAGAATTCTGTTTCTTTTTAACTCCAATTTTGCTTATAATTAAGTTTATTGTAGTATTTTAGATTTGAGAAACTATTTTAGGAGTATGTTCAGCCACTTTTTTGCTCCAAAACAACACACATCCAGTTTGGAATGAATGCATACAAATTGACCGAATAGTTTAGCAATGTTCAACTTCAAACTAGTTCAATGTCTTGGGTTGGTTCGGGTGTACTCGCATATTGTTTTCCTTAGCCTTATACTTCCCACTCATTTTCGATGCTATTCATACCCGATCAGTAGTGCGGTCAGCATAATAGCTTCATATTTTGGCTCTTTATATACGTTTTTATAACCCAAGCTGTATATATTGGCACATTATCCTGTTGAAAAAGCCACGACAGAAATTCAGATAGATTATGAAAGTATGGAAAGGCCGTTCTCAATATATCATTGTAAGACAACTCATTCATTGAGATTGATGACATTCTTTGCGGAGATCAAGAAAATAGCAGGTATATATAGCCATGGGAGCCTTTCAAATTAATTTTTTTGTCGTCTGAGAGTACTATTCAATGCCACACCGAAGTTCAGGTCACATAACCGCAACAAAAGTGATGCTTTGCGTTTTTCAAACTGAGTTAAGGGGTTGCCTCTTCTTATTTTTTTTTTTTTTGTCTTGTTATATGCTTGGCATGAGATGATGCATAGTTGTGACTGTTGGCTCGATACCAAAGATTTTTCTTGATTTTTGCTATATTTGACGCTTTTCCTAAAAGTCGTATTTAGACTCATTACTTTAAAATATGGATAATACGTGTCAGCACCTCTCGATTATTTTTAGCTATTTTGGAAAAAAAAAATGCTCGAAGTTATCAAAAAAATATTCAACTTACGAAATATAAGAGTCCATGTGCCAAATATGATGATGCAACTTAAAACATGATCCATTCAAGTGACGCAAAAGTTTTGTCTGAATTTCAACGCATAACGGTTCTTTCCTGATCTAGCAATTTGTCACAGAAAGAGAAGAATAATTCCACAAAGAAGAAAGAACGTTGCAATCAATTTTGAGATAACCTGTTCCCTTATTGAACTTAAACTTTGAATTGGGAATATGTGCCTATTTAGATCCGTGTAAGATATATCAAGTTCGGCATATCTAGCTGAGTTAACCATGTACATTGAAGGACAATAGTCCCTAAACATTTTTAATGATATTTGTATCCAAGGAGTATGGCAGCCACTCGAACAACTGCACATTTTCTTCGCTTATCCACTGTTTTACCACTCTGGCAGTATGTGAATGAGGGCATAGTCGAGTTCGAATGTGGATTCATTCAGTCAAAAAATATTTGTAAACACTAATTTTTCATGAAACAAATTGCAGATCACATGTGGCACAATGTCTCATATGACTATTATGCCACCGGCGCAAATGTGTTGGTGACTTAAAACACACTCCTTCTATCGTATGTTGTTGTTATCTGTAGCCATCCTGTTGATGCAGGTTGAATTTCTTTTAATCGAAATACACGACCACTCCTTGGCAATCCTTGACACATATCATTTGATATCGAGCAAATCACAGGCATGCAACCGGATGCACATCATTGAGGGGGTTTTTTTTGTTGCTTTTATTCTTTTCAAATAGTTGGCAGTCCAAATAATGCGTTTAACAGTTGACAAACATGAAATATTGAGAATTAGAAGCGGTTCTGATGACCAGTTTTCTGACTAGTTGTGTTGTCGTATATTGAACCACTCCTCTCCAATTATTGCCATATGTCAATTCATTACAAATTAAATCAACTGAAGTTCGTCTGTGAAGATAGAAATATACAAGATTCATTTATATATATATAGATTATATAGTTTAATATAATTGCTCACAAAAATTAATATATGCAGCCTATAATATGGACGAACAGCTCTTATTTATTCTAGCTCTACAATTTTTAATTTTATTCGAAGGTTATATGTGCTTCGGTTACACCAAAACCAAAGTTTTTCTTATTTTTCACTTTGAAGTGGTTCATGCAACTTAAATAAATATTTTATTGGACCGTTTGACGATCGAACGTTCATCGGTTTGCTTAAAGTACTCTACACTGCGTCCATCTTAATGAGTAGCAATCAGGCAAATGTTTGCTCAGCACACCAAATAGCTGCCGGGCTATCGAGCTGCAAGCGTGTAAATTTTAAGCAATATTGTAAATGCGTTGCACGTTGCACGACGTACACCTGTCGTGCACCTCCGGTGCCTCACTGAAAACCAAAAACACTCAAAGTCACGTGGTATTTGCGTCTTGGTTTTCCTTTCATCTTTTACTCTACGCGTAAGACAAGCTGCTGCTGTTGCTGTTGCTGTTGCTGCACATATTTCAACTGTGCTCAACTCTGCTCTACTGATATTCTGTGTGGCACGTCGCATATTCGTGGTTTTCATGCCACAGCGCCTCAAGTGTAGGTGTTGACTTGTCTTGACTTGCTGTTGATTGACATGCTCTGCGGCTGTTTACGCACTCAACGAAAGTGCAACAGCTACGAGTATGTGCAACGTTGAAAATTGGCCATCAAAACTAACAAAGAACGGCAGCGAAATTTCACAAATGTTCGAGAATTTGTATCTTTTACTCGTTGAACAAATTTATTGTCAATTTATGAAAGTAAACTAATTATCTACTCGAACAATATAAAATATTGCTAAAAAATAATTTAAAATTCTTTATGCATTCTTTTACGCCATTTTGTTTGCTTTCCGTTCAACTTAGATGGCTAAGCATGCATAAATATTTGCACTTTTTCTTTGGATAATCGAAATTAAAATTGTGTCACTGTAGAAACAGTTAATCGTTTTAATCAATAAATAAATATAGCAAAAAAGTGATATAAAACTAGTTAGCAACAGATACACATACTCGTAGAAGCACTACATGCACATAGATACATGTGCACACACACACTCAAACAGTTGAAAACGCTCTTGAGAGAATGAGTCGACGATGTGTAAAAAAAAATTGTTGTCGTTGGTCATAAATCAGCGACAAGTTGTGAACCACAAACGGCGAATGAGCGAGCGGTCTTGTTTATGCGAAGTACACTGTAAATAATTTAGATGTTGACTATAAAAAAAATCGTTTAAGTCTTCGAAATTATTTATCATATGCAATTTTAACAACATTTTTGATAGCTGCATGCTCCAGCACTACGAGTATACGAGTAGGGCTTCTACTTTTCGAACTTCATGCGCTGTGATATACGAGAATTGATCTTTAGGCCATTCTTTCGTTGTTTAAGTCAGCTATTTTGGCCCTGTCCATCAAAGGGTGTGATCCATTAGCTTTTATGGGTGCATCCGCGAGTATCAATAACCGCCGGATTCTATTTCATGCGGACGTGCTTTCAGCTGGCTACAAATGTGTAGGGTGGCTTAGGTACCCAGGAGAGCACGATTGAATAGTCGAACCATAAGACAACCCAGTAAGAAAAGACATGTACAATAAGTTCAGAAAGCAAAACTGTCGCACACAACACAAGTCTTGAAACACTAATAGTCTGAAGAGGAGCCTGAATTTAGAGACGAGTCTACACTTCTCATGTAGAGAGCCACGCAGAATGAATATTTCAAAAAATCCATGAAGTTGGTTGGTATGTTAAGAAGAGAAATTCAACCATCGCTTGACGTTAATATCTTCAATGAATTGCATGTGAATAAGAAAAGCATTTCTTTTAATTAAGGAGAAGGGTTTCACGCACTCGTCCTAGTCAGCACCTTCCAGCCATAACTGCTGTATTGGTCTGTTGGATCAGGATCCTAAAGCGATGCTAAAGCCGATAAAATCTGATGTTTCGTTGCAGAAGAGCATGTTGTGGGCGTTTTAACTGCGTTCCATTAAGTTTTTGTTGAGCTATTGTCTTTAATTTGAAGAAATTCGGCATAAATTAAAACATCTTTGTGGAGAGGTTTTAGCTAAAAGCTATTATTGGCTGCAACCTTTTTAAAGGAAACCCTGCACAGACAAGTGCTGCGTTCAGTTGCATCTGTGTTTCTTGTCCACTAGACAAGATATCGTCCACATAGGACTCATGTTTTAGAATTTGAGTTGCAGCGAGATATAGTGAGATGCAGATTTGAGCTAGCTGGTGAAGCTTTCGCTTTTCGAGATAGGACGCACAATTTACAATTTAAATTGACCGTAGGGCAAAATCTTCTTTGGAGTCGCAGGAACAAAATTCTTTGGAAAACGAAAAGCTATTGGTTAATGAGAATATGGCGATTCATCCTTTCAATATTGCCAGTGAATACAAATTGATACAACCTCTAATTATTAATTACACACATCAAGGCAGACTGCAAGGTGGGAGCCAGTATATTGACAAGTCATTGAGTGACGGCCCATTAAAAGAGGAGCATTATAAACAACTTGAGCTTTTGTGGAGATGCTTTCCGATTTTATGACTGCGTGATGGGGCAGGTAAAACAAGAAAAATTTACCCTTCTTACATATTTCAGTCGCGTCGACATTACACATATGACTGAGGGTGAGGTATTCAGTGAGCACCTTGTCATATTACTCCTGAAGTTCGGGGTTTTTAATTAGGGAGGCTTTTTGACTATATTGTCGGGATGCAATACGTTTCAATGAATTAAGCTTAACTTGGGTGAAAAATTTCTTTTTTAAAGGAAGTTTGATGAAAAAATGAACATCATCTTCCCATGATCCTACACGATCTTCCCTGAAAATATCTTCTACAGACGTCGGGGTTGACTTCTTCGATTTCGTAGAAGAGTCTCATTTACTCTCTGGTATTTTCATTTCTGTCGTTTTCTACCACTGTCGTGTTTAACGATACACACTGAGCTAAGAGTGACCCAAATCATTGAATTTGACTCCCTTACCCTCACCCTTATTTCTTCAATATTTTGCTTTGCAACCAATTAGTCAGTTTGGGCTATACTAATGCTGGGACTTTAAGCTACAATCGCTGATTCTTCGATAAAAGGTTTAGATGGTAAGTCTTAAAGGAAGTTTGGACTATATAGCCACCCATAATGATTATCTGATATGGGAATTTGAGACGGCTTAGAACTTTTTCAGCGATGAACGTGCTTTGAGAACCTTGGTCTACTAATGTTCTTAACGTGAAATATTCACCAGCATGTTTTATGGACACAAGGGCAGTGGGTTAAAATAACCTTTCAGTTATTCAATGTGTGATAGGAATGACTGGTGTCAGCTCGAGATGAGGAAGGGTATACCTCAGAATCGGTCAGATAAGTCGTATTGAATTTGGACTGTCTATGAATTCTTTGGCTTTGAGGCCTTGACTTGAAATGCATTCATATCGGATTAATGAAGCATTATGTGGTGTAGCTTTTTACACAGAGCACAAGAGAAGGTGCGCCGACCATCTTTGAGTTGATGAGAATAAGCCAGATTTTAAAAACATAGACCTTCTTATGCCATCTTTCGTATTAATTACCATTTGTTTCAGCTTTGAGTGCATCTTCTCCTTTGCATAGTCAACATCGATGATAAGTCGCCTCTGTTGAGAATATGTGTGTTCCCACGTAGAGGTTTTTCTGTGAGAACGCAAATTTTTGAGGGTGCGTCTGCATGTAGGGTTTCGCTTTCGATCTCATTTAGCTGATCATTTCAACGATCTCAAACCTGGCTCTGAGGAACTCGTCTAATTAGTTCCAAGTGGTTAGGTTCGACTTGCCAGTGATTGATTATTTACATAGCATAAGCGTTTCTTCGGCGAGTTTTGTGGAGTACAGATACACCAGAATTGGATGCCAGTTGCTTGTTTCAATGTCATGCGAATTGAGCGTTGCTAGACAATCCGAGAAAGTGACTTGGATCTTCTGAAATGACGAATCACTTGGGGAACACCAAAAAGAGATTTTTGTTAGACATCAATGAGAATAATTTAATTTTCAAACTGGGATTTGTTGCGCTTCCCAGACGACAGCAAATGCTCAATACAAAGAAAATATCGTTTGACTATACTCGTATCACACGCTTGCATTCGGCTCAAAGGACCAATATCTAAGCGTGGGTTTATGTCGTTTATAATTAATAATATATAATAATATAATAATAATAGCAAAAAAAAACCCTTGCTCTTCATTGAATTTTGACTTAATACAAAGTTATTTTCAGTGTTTCCACGTTTGCTGAGTGCTCAATATTTCGCATATGTTAGCCGCGCGTAGTACGTGAATGAATTGTATGAGTACAAACAAAACGGTGCTTAGTGCCACTAACAATATTAATAGCAACATCAACAACAACAACAACAAAAACAAAAGCAACAACAACAACAGTAACAACAGCAATTGTATGAGTAAATAAACTAGCTACTTGAGCAACAACAACAACCAAAGAAGCCGAAGTGGCTTTGACTTTGACTTTGGCTCTGATTGCCATACGAGGAGTACACGCAATGCAATGCAGCGCGCTGAGACTCGTCGCTGCTCAGGCAATAATACGTACAAGCAATAGTAGTGGTAGTGGCGGCGGCGGTGGTGGTGATGATGGTGGTGGCATACAGCTTGTTGTTTATTTAAATTCTAAGCTCGGCTACTGTGTTAAAAGTCGGCTTTCTGTTACTGTTGCTGTTGTTGTTGTTGTTGTTGTTTTTATTGTTGCCGTTGTTATTGCTGCTTGTCGCAGTCGCAGTCGCTGTGCGTCGCGTAGCTTTCTTCTCAGGTGTGCCAACAACGACGCCGCTGCTGCTGCTTTTGTTGTTGTCAGCAACAGTGTCTGTGCCGGGAATAAAACTCGATCCACGAACGTCTTTCAGTCACAGTTTACCGGTTGCCTTCTGACCGACAGATCGAACAATCCAATCGAGCGCAGCGCACTCAGTCAAGTGGATTAATTCAAATAAACAAAAAAAACAAAAAATAAAAACAAAAATACAATTGCAACTGTGCAAAAAAAAAAAAAAAAACAACAACAAACAAAAAAAGTTTAATTGTGAAAATAAGCCAAAAAAGAAATATAACAAAAAGGATAACCATTTGCTGCCTGTGTGTGTTTTTGTGTTTGCTTGCCAATTTATAAAGAAATCAACCCGAAGCGAAACAATAAACAACAACAACAACAATGTTTAAGTTTATGTGTTTGTTTGCACTTGTTGCCTCCAGCGCTGCTGCCGCCTCTGAAGCGGACAGTTTACTCAGCAGCGCATTGAAAATGGTCAAGGATTGTGGCGACCGTTCGATGGTTTTGTGCATGAAGGTAAGACAAAAAACGAAATAAAAACTGGTGAAATAAAAAGTGTAAAATAGAAAATAAATGAATGGAACGCTTAGTGAATTGTGTTTGCAAAGGATACAGCTAAAGTGTGCTAAGTGATTGTGTTGCTTTAATGTATGCAAGTCCAGACAGCAGTTAGCAGAGACAGAAGTTGAGACGAACATTAGTACCAACAGCTGATTTAAAACCAATTATATTTGCAAACAGCTGATAAGACTTAAAACATTGTAAAATAGCGTCAATTGGAGACAGTCTGTCCAAAAATATAAACTATTTTGAAATTCTAACTGACAGCAGTTGCTAAATTTGTGTCTAAAATGCGCAAGCATAGCTCAAGCAGAAAACAATTCACATTTTAAACACAATTTCCCCTCAAACTATTCCACAGGAACGTGCACTTCATTACTTCGATACTGAAAATGGCGATGTTAAACTGACCGATGGCATTGCGTTGGTCAAGACCGACGACATACCCGTGGGCCGTTCACTCAACGATGTTGTACTATCTGAGGAAGCTGAGGCGCGTGAGAATGAGGTCGATTCGCTGCTGGTTGAACGCGTTGCACGCTTCTTTGGTACACACACGCTGCAATTCAAGGTACCCAAAGACTCGATTCAGGATATGCAACGCGCATTGGAAGAATGTAAGTAGAAATAGTTAAAAAAGAAAAAATAAAACTGGTAACATACTCTAAAAAAAGAAGAAACTCGACTTTAACGTCGGCAAAAGTAAAATAAATGCAGAAATTAGGTTACTAATGCAATAATTGCATGAAATATGTTAAAACGCGGCACAATGCCACACTTGCGCGTGCGCAAATGCATTAAAATGCTTTGCTCAAAATCCTGTTTTCAAATAAACATTTGTCTTCTTTTTTTGAGGTCGTCAGACAGCTTACTACTTCAAAGCAATTAACTATTGCAGTTAATATGCGAAAAATTTTTGTGAAAATTGAAGTTGTTTTTCTTGAGTTTAGAATTCAATTCATGCTATTTATGACAGCGCTTTATGTTTATTTCTGTATAGCATGCTGAATAACTAAATTAATTAATATTTAAAAAGTATCTCATTGAGTGCTACAGTTTGAATGCTAAGCAACTACTAAGTACACTTAAGCACAAGTCATTGACTACATCAAACACAGCATTTATTGCTACTCAACATGAAATGAATATTCAATTAACATCGGCTTTATTTAGACGCTACACAAATTAAGTACATATAAAAATAGCACAAAGTAACATAAAAGTATTTCATAAACGCTTAACAACTTAGTTTATAAACAGTTTAAGAATATATAAATTCCCATAATCTAACAAGCTGTAAAAAAGTAGACAACACTCATCGACTCTACCCTTCTTTAGAAATTTTCTCTAAAACAAATTATTTTGAAGTATTTTCAAACACTTAAAATTTTTGCTAAAATCAACAAAAAAAAAAAAAAACACAGTTTAAAAATTGGAGAATTTGTGGTTTCCTTAAGTTTATGCGATGTATGACATGGTTTGAGCACAACATCGCCTCTAAGCAACACAAAAAAATTTAAATAATTTAATCAGCAAAAAAAAAAAATTTTTATGGCATTGTGTTGAATGTAAAATCGACTGCTAGTCATAGGACAATATAAAAAAAAATTTATTCACCATAAATCGATTCTTGCTGCACAATATTTTTGAAAAATTCAAGTACAACTTCACAGCAACTTAAAAAAAGCTAAATAATATAAAAATGTTCAAAACTTTGATTTGAAGGCAAAATTTATTGTCAATTTCTCATCTAATAATATATATAATGACTAATAAAATATTTTCCATCACTTTCGAAGACAATTTCTCGATATTTCCCAAACAACAGCACATTTTTTTAAAATCAATATCGAAGACAATTTCACCATAGATCAGAAAAGTGTAGAAACAGTGTTAAAAAGTGCACCGCATTGTTTTAAAGACATTATTTTAAATATTCTTTCCAGCACAATTTTTGTTTTTAGTTTTTTTAAAGAGTAAAAAAGTGATCCACATGGTTTCTAAACTAAGCTTAATAAAAAAGGTTAATTCACCATAGTTAATTTCTCATCAAAGTCTATTAAAAAAGTTTTCACCACAAATTTAACTCAAGAAATGCAGGACTTTGAATCGAAGACAAAATCAACTATCAGTCACATAGAAAAAAAACAATTAATCCATATAATATAAAATCTTAGTTTGTTGATAAAGATAAAAAAAATAAACTTTATATATCAAAAACTAAGCATAAGAATATTAAATTCCATATAGACTTCATCAAACGCCTGCTTAAAATATTATTTAATACAAAAAACTATTCACCACAGAAATTTGTTGCTCACCACAAATGTTTTTTCTCCACAAAAGTTTGTATCGACGAGACTTGAGGTCCTTATTGCTTACATAAAAGTCCATATAAGAAAGACATATAAAAAAAATTTACTTCGTTTGAACCATAAAAAAAATGTTTTTGACCAAATCATGATTAGTGACTTTCTCTAAAAGCAAACTTTAATATTGGGCTGGACTTGATCATTATTAATAACCACAGAAAAACCACCATAAAAATCAAATTTTAGTTGTGTTTGTATGGCGAATACACCAAATTCTGGCGGAACATGCCACTTATTAAATTCATATGAAGCGTCTGTCTATAAAAAGCAACCTTTGCGATTATCAAGCGCTGATAATGAGTTATATAGACTGATTTTTCATACAAAAACTTATAAGTGGGCGGCGGGTTTGTATATATTATAAAATGTATAAGTCTTTAGAAATACTATAAAAATATGGCAAAAAAATTTGTCTTAGAGCCGTTTTTCAGCTGGACTTATACGAAAAACATACAGTGGTACTATCAGTCGTACAGTGGACTTAAACAACTCAACTTAACAAGATTTCATACCTATACATTATATAGTCTACAATAATTTAAAATTTGGTGCAACAATTTGATGAAACAGAGTCTAATTTAAAGCTTCAACATCTTATAACAGAAAAATAACTCGTGGTGAAAAAACTCGTGGTGAAAAAAAAACTGTGGTTTATATTTTATTTTTTTATATTTTTTACAACAATTTTGTTTAAAAATTAAATGAAATGTTCGAATTTCTAGGTTAACTGCCCAACCTAGAAAACCTAAAATATTTTATCACAAAATGCATTGAGAAAACACATACGATCCGAACTCATAACGTTCATGGCGTTGCCAGTTAAGCATATTGTCAAGACACTATTTTAAATAAAATCAAGCCGGAATTTAAGTGCAGCGACTTTTGATCCATGCCATCTGGATCAACAGTACACTCCAAAAATTAAATTTTTTTCTATTTTCCTTTTTTTCAATATTTTCGAACAATTTATTTAATGAAATCGAATTCATATTCCATTTTTGCTCTCCATTTTTCCTTTCTCAACACACTTTACAAAGAAAAAGTAAATGGAAAGAAAAGCAAAAATTTGACTATGAATCCAGATTCAATCCTTTCCATATTTGTTCTCCATATTCTGAACACACATTTAAAACAGAACAAGAATCGGATTCAACTAAAAATCTTTAGTCCTTGTTTCTTTTTATTTTTCTCCATATTTTGAACGCACTTTAAAAAAAGGAAAAACATTTGAACTAAGGCTCGTGCTTTTCAGTATTTTCATTTATATTTCGAACCCACCTTTGGAGAAAAGGAGAAGGAAAACTAAAAAGAATGAGCGATTGAATACGAATTCAGACTTAAAATTTGTCTATGAATTAGGAATATGTAAAAAAATCAATTTTAAGCATACCAACTATTTAAGACTTTTCTTAAATAAATAATAATTGAGGCTTTTATTAAATAAGTCCACATATAACAATTAAATCTGATTTTTATTAAATTATATTTAAATTTTTTAAGAAAGCCAAGGTTAAAAAATATCGAAAAATATCGGACTCACTTTTTTTTAGCTTTCCCATTTTTTCTAAACCTTAAAAAAGTAATGGAAATAATATAAATTTTATTAAAATTTCCAATTCAACTAAAAAAAATCTTTTTTAGCTTTTCTTTTTTTCATTTACTTATACTTGTACCCACTTCAAACAAAAAACAGAAAAGAAGAGAACTAAGGTTTACTTTTCTTTCCAACTTTTTCATTTCACTTATCGAAACAAAGTGAAACTCAGAACATTAAAGTTATCGATATGCCGTCAAAATTGGTTCGAAACCGATAAAAGGCTACCTGTTTCGAATTCATACTTGCTTCACTGTAATTCAATGAACTCAATTTAAACTAATTCTGTGAAGGGTATTATAAATAATTTGTAACTAATTTACATTTAAATTAGAAATGCTGCCCTGTCAACAAACAAATGTAGGCAGTAGCCTACAGTGTTTGCTAACAGAAAAAGGACACACATGCAAGCACATAACTAAATGTATTTCGAGACTGTTTAAAGAAAGTCGAAAACAAAAACTTTCTAACATGCCATTAATTAAAAAGGTAACCAAAAAGTCCTCGACTAGTGTTTGTCATTAAGTGGAATTAGTTGACATTAAAAAGTTATTTGCTTTGCAAAGTTTCAAAAATTTTAAAAAAGGCCAATGCACTTTTAATGTCGAAATAATTAATAAGCTTATAAATGTAAAATTGTTTTGTATTTAAGAAGTTCGTCTGTCGAATGCTTTTATTATTTTTTTATAGTATTTATGCGTACAGTTTGGTTCATTTTCTGATTAGTGCATTCACTCTAAGTGCATTACTTTCTTTTCTTTAACCATAAATGAGCTACTATGTATATACATACAAAATGCGCATAGAAAGCTAGTCGATCCTGTCGATCCAGTTCAAAAAGCGCAAATATGTAGCAGCAGCATACAAACTAGCAACTAGCAGCAACTTTTCCATCAATAATGTAGCTGCACAGCGTAGATACTTTTATTAACTGGTCGATAGATACGCGCTATCTGCACCAATTAACAATCAAGCAAACTTGGTCAATTGCGTGGCTGGCTACAGTCTTCAGTTCAGTTTTTCTTTTGCGCTGTAAATATGGCAAATGCAATTAAACTTAAGCCAAAGAAAAGAAATTGCAATTTCTGCGAGACTGACTGCAACACTTTCCAAGTTTATATCAATTTGAAGTTAATTAGAATTTTATGCTGCTTCATATAACTTTAATAAAATCTTTTGTCTTTCTACTTTTCTTTCCATTGCTTAGCACGCGGCAAGAAGAAGGAGAAAAAGAAGTATCTGATGCCTTTGCTGTTGCTCTTCAAATTGAAGATGGCTGCTTTGCTGCCCTTGGCTATTGGTTTCTTGGCGCTCATCTCCTTCAAGGCGCTGGTTATTGGCAAGATTGCGCTGTTGCTGTCCGGTATTATTGGTCTGAAGAAGCTGCTCGAATCAAAGAAGGAGAACTATGAAGTTGTGGCACATCCACACTATGAACATGAACACAGCTATGGACGCGCATTGGAAAATGCACAAAATTTGGCTTATGCGGCGTACAAACAATAATAATAATGGCAGACCAAAATGGTAACGGAATGGAACCGAAGCGAGTGCAATAAAAAAGATTTTTTTTTTTTTTGGAAAATTAAGCATTTGAAAAGAAGTCCAACACACACACTTATTTATATATTTATTTATTATGCTTATTTATTGTTTAATTTATTTCTAGTTTAAAACAAACAAAAAAGTCAAAGTAGGCGCCATGAATTATTTGAATAAAATTAAAAGAAAAACTAAAACAAAAAACACTGCTGCTTAGGTTGTGCAATAAAAAAAAAAAACAAAAAAAAAATATTTCTGAACACACTTTTGCAAAATTAATTTGCTAGAAATGCGCTCAAATTAGTTTTAAGTTAAGAGCGAAAGTTGCATTTGCATTTGCCTACTCTATATGCTGTATATGCTATGGTAATCAACTACTATTCTGTTAAACTTTGTACTGGTTATATGACTGCTTTTTTTTATATTTTACAATTTAAAGACTCATTTAATTTACACACTCAACTCAGCACACTTAAAGCTTTATTAGTAACTTTAAACTACGCAAAAAATACTATTAAACTTACAAAACTATTTATTTTCGCTAACTCTGACTGTTTTATTATTTAAACATTTACACTTGCAAAGTACAAATAACTTATTTCACTTGCTATCAACTAGCTTTGTAACTTAAATCTATAATTTCTTATTGTCTAATCTTTCGGCTAAACTATTTTACTTAAACTATTTAACGCTTTAACTTTAATAAAATGCCAAACAAGTGCAAAACTTTCTGCAAACTTTACTAAAAAAAAAATAAAACAAAAAAAAAAAAATAAATAAAATAATTTAAATGCATTTAAAAACAAAATAGACAAGACAGACTTAAATAAATAAGAGCAAATTTCAAATACAAATCTATTAAATAAATAAATAAATGCACACACATACACACAGAGAGCCAGACAGACAAACACACAGACACAGAGCGAGTAAATATAAACTCAAAGAGTTAACTTAATAATAATAAAAAAAAAATAAGAAAAAGAAGAACCATTTAGTTTTTAAAAAATGCTATTTTATTTATATTTTTTCATTGAGAAATAAAATTAAAAACATAAAAAATTGCAAAATTCGTTTTAACACTTCAAAAGCTAAATGGAGCGTATGATTAATAAATGCGCAAATCCATTCACATTACTCATACGCACTGTTTTGCTTAGCGCTTTCATCGTTTATTCCTGTTGAACTGGTTTCGCTGGAAATGTTGCCGCAGATTTATATGAAACTGAAACCCGCACAGCAGTGGCAGCAGTGGCAGCGTCAGCAAGTGAAATGCTTTCACTCTTGCTGCTGCAATACAACCCCCTTTCACTTGGTTGGTCGCGTAGCGCAGTAAATCATATCAAAACGAGGTCAGCGATATCAATTGCATGCGACATACAAATTCACAGCTGCTTTTCACTACATTATTTTTCTTTTACTTTATATATGTATACTGTTTTTTTTTTTTTTTTCTTTTTAAATGTATCTCAACTTTAAAAGCGCTGCACATGCGTTTCACTCAGCCGTGGCCGTCTTCACATTTAACGTTGCAGCAATTTTTCTTTTTCGTGCAACGCTTGGACACCTTTAGCACAGAGCAGCCCCATACTGCTGTATAGCTTTATACCACGCCTCGTCAGCCACACACATACACACGCGCGCACGTATACACACACACACACTTACACACTTATACACCACACATGGTCGATAACGTCTCCATTGGCATCCGGTGTCGCTCCAAAAACGAATGAAAGTTTCAGTTGTTTAAATTGTTGTTGCACTGGCTGCTGACCTTCTTTCACGAGCGAAAATTTTTGTCGCTGCACTATGCAGTGCATACAAATACGTTGTATCGAAGAGGGCTAATAAAAGTTTGGTGAACTTTTTTTTATTTTACTTAAAATTGTTGGCTAGAAAAGAGCAGACATTTCTAGATGATTCTGAGTAACGCAATGCATAAATCGTGTTTCAACTAGTTAAGTATATATGCATGAATGGAGCCAAGTTGGCACATGAAACATTTACAAAAAAATACAAAATTGTGCTTACGCAAATATTGTACCTATTTACGTCATAAATTCCGAAATAATTATTGTATCTGATTATGGAACGTTAAGCAACTGCTTGAGCACCTGTTATGCTGCAATAAATCACGTTGATGTTTTTTTGAACTCTGAGACATATTTTAGAGTTAACCGAATTTCAACATAAATCCGATCTAATTTCAACAAGTCCTCCCTGAAATCAAGAATGCTCAAGGCGACTTAACTTTAAATGAGATCTACTGCCCTCCACTCCACAGTCGGTTGAATGGACAATTTCGTACACTTTTATATGAATTTAGCAGAAGTTTTTTTGCTGGAGGAAATGCAGTCGACTATAAAGCCGCTTTCGACACGCCGATACGATCGAAGTTTTTCGACGCCCTGTCTGCACTAAAAGATTGTCCGTCCTTGCATGACGACGCTATCTCATACACAATGCGTTGTCAGAGATTGAAAAACAGTCTCGGCTCATGGGTCTAACGATGAATGAGGACAAGACGAAGTACTTGGTGTCTTCTCGCACTCCGTCATCGCGTCTGGGACGGTCAATGGCGATGGAGAATTTCAACTTTAGTGTTGTGGAAAACTTCGTCTATTTTGGAGCAGAGATAACCAGCAAGAACAACGCCAGCCTGGAGATTAGGCGAAGAATCACGCTTGCAAACAGATGCTTTTTTATGCTAAGCAAGCAAATGAGAAGTAAAGCCCTCACTCGAAAGACGAAATTGAAGATCTAAAAGACGCTGATACACCCGGTCCTACTGTATGGAGCAGATGCTTGGACCGTGATTGAGTCAGATGATTAAGCGTTAAAAGTCTTCTAGAGGAAGTTTTTTCGCAGGATTTGCGGTCCTATTAGAGTAGGCGACGAGTTTAGATCACGTATGAACCGCGAGCTGGTATGAACCGTCGTTGAGGTTGACATAGTCCAGCGCATAAAATTCCAGCGGCTGCACTGGGCTGGTGACCTCATTCGAATGGATGGAAGAGCTCCAGCACGCATGGTTTACATGGTGGGTGCGTTGGAAGGACCAGGTTTGGAGAGACTTCTTCATACTTGGCATTCAACTGGCGCCAGCGCGCACAACATTATGGAAGCTAGCGCGCCATGACCGGAAGATGGTTGACGGCCATTTAAGCAAGCAAATGCACATCACAACTGGTGCAGCTCAAATAGGGACGATCGGAGAGGTTGAGAGCTGAACGATAGCATATTGATACCTCCACAATTCAGAATATGTTATAATCTGTGTTTTTTTTTTCTGGCAATCATTCATCTCCATTCGCGAGTGTTTTGTTCTAAGCTTCTGATCACTGAACTTTGATTATGAACGCAAACATAGAGGCCACCAACGACAAAGTCCTATTTATTTCTGAAGACCTTCTTTATGGGAGAAATCTTTATATTGCTGTAGATCTATGTACTAGAAATGTTTTATGAAGCGGCTAATGATGATTATTATTTTCATTCTTTATTAAGACATAATTTTCGATTATTTAAACTTACAGCTTGGCTTTACTTCGATGTGCTCTACTCGCTCGATCCTCTTCCTCAATACGTTTCCCTTATGATTCGTCGAACATTCTCTGCAGCTTATCCAGTTTTGCTTCTGCTTTCTGCCAGTTATACATCTTGACGGAGCTGACATAGCTTGATCTAACATCTGTTCTTACTCTTGCTCTTTTAGTTGTCGCTCGAGCTCATTATTGAAGTATTTGCACAAATTCTTCTTCACTGCAACCACAGAAATTAGTTTTCTTGAGCTGAAGTAGTATTGCCGCTAATTTCTGCTTCTTGGATGCTCTAGAAATATTACCGGAAACAATCCATTTCAGTTTGATATTTTGACATAGCCTTTCATCAACTGTTTTGATCGTTCCCATCATTATTATAAGAGGTGAGCTCCAATTTTGATGTCAATGCTGCTGGAATCGAATAGTGAGAACCTCGGTTTGCCTTAAATAGGCTCTGTGACAACTACAATGTGGGTACCACTGGCATGGCACATTTTCCATGTTGTTTTCTTTTTTGTATGGTCCATCATACTCTTGTCAAACTTTCGAATGGCATGTATATTCATGACCATCTAAACGTCCGTCTGTCTGGCTGTCTGTACGATCAACGGGTATTTCTAGAATACAAGTGTGTAGGTCTGAGAAAACAGAGTATTAAAAATATTCAAAGTTTAATATGTCTAAGTTCTTCATTCAAGCCAACTTAGAGCACACTTGTTAGTCCCCTCGTAAATAAACTTAATTCGAATATATATGCTTAAATTGCTTATTTGCAGTGTGCATTCGACTGCGTCCAATGTCAATGACTTCATATGTACAACACTATATGCCAATCCAGCCAAAGGCGGCTGTGTGGTTGGCTAGTTTACAAACTCTTATTTATAATATTTATTTAAACATACAAACAACCCATTTGATTACTCTTTCGACTACAGACGGAATTTGTGTGTATTTAACTTGTGGGTGTGACGTTGGTTTCGATAGCCGGTGAGAGTGATAAATTTTTGCAACTTTTATGCTTTTATGCTGGCTGCATGGCATACAATAAGATTCAAAATGAAAATGTATGTGTTCCATCTGCCGCACAAAAGTATCTTCTTCTTGGTGTTTATCTGATAAATGAATACTTTTTACTTTCAATTTAATTTTTTTTTTTTTACTAGTCACATAGAGTGTGAAACGGTTTTAACAGTTTCTTAGAAAGTTTGTGACGCATTAAAGTAGGCAGCAGAGAGCCTGTATATATTTATTTATTTCATTTCTAGATCATCTCAACGTGTCGAACTAGCTATACCAGTCTGTTCGTATGTCTGTTAAAAGTCTAACATTATTTTAAATTAGTTTTTTTTTAGCTATAAAGCTGCAATTAGATACACAGTCTAATGAGAACTAAACTAATCAGAATGTGTACATACATTGCTCAGAAATGTAGCACATTCTCCTAATATATGGTAATAGGCAATCATTTTCTTCCTTTATCAGCAATTAGTCTCAACAGCCATTCAGCGCAGGATCAAAAAGTGAAATTGAGACAGACATCTTCTGAAGACCTTTGCCAAACAAAACTTCTGCACTGATCTCTGTCCACCTAAGTTAGTTTTCACTGTACATATATGATTTGGAATTTTTGTGGAAGTGTATTAATGCTTCGACTCCAACAATTCCCAAGTTTCATTTCTTTATTTTTTGCGCTGTTTTATATAAATGCATGCGACAAATGCTCAACGCTATCATTGGCTTTGGTGAAAGTGATTTTATTTTGATATTTTCTGCGTATTTAAGCCTGAGAAGCCGAAGAAAACCATTTCAATTATGTTCAATGTGATTTTTTATTTTTTTGTTTGCCTTTTTAAATGTGTTTTTGTTGTTGCTTTTAACGATTAAAGGATTTCATGCCGACTGACAAAGTGAAAATGCGCGCAATTTTCACACTGACAAAAGTTTAGTAATTAATTATGTGAAAATAATGGAAAAGAAATGTTGCCTTTTGCATTTATAAGTACTTAGATTAGGGTCTAACAAAATTAGTTTAAGGCGCTGATAAGCTTTGAAGTTAGAGCAGCTACCATGCTCGATGCAGCAAGCAGATTAATTTGTTGCGGAGTATGTTCCATTTTTTTTATATGTACGAAAGAGCAGCAAATATTGGAGACAACTACTATATGGAATATATTTCATATATTTATATTCAACGCCTTAAGATGAAGCTATTGAGACTTACTTACTTTTCTGAATCAATTACTCCACTAAAATATCTTCATATCAGCTGCCAACATAGTTCTAGCTGAAGAAAATTAAAAATTAAATCTTTTGCTCATTAACATTCTTCGAAGCACAATACATGAAAATATGCGCAAGGTAAATATTTTCATATGCACACCTGTCAGATGTCGAATGCCAAACGTGCTTGGCTTAACCCAAAGCCAAACTAACTATTTACACCAACACACACACACACACACAGAATTACTATACGTTGTCCTTTCGTACTCATCGTTTTACACTTTTGCATAATTATGAGGTAAACTTTCTTAACTGCAAAACTTTCTGCCGCAAAAGTTTGACTTAAAATTGTAACCGCGTCGAGTTGTGAACCCAAGCGCAAACTGACTTCATCGCTGATGCTAAAGTGAAATGATAATATTTTTATTTAAACTTGGTAAAGAGCTGAGGATGGATATATATATGGTAGAATTCTGCAACTTTACGCTACTTGCGATTGCCATTATCAGCGCCATTAAGAGGCTTAGACTTAAGGCTTTGCTGGTTGGCGTCTGTCCAGCAAGTACCTAGCACTAAGCATGGCAAGTGAGATAGAATGGGTTTTTTTTTTTTTTATTTTTATTTTTTTTTTATTTTTTAGTAAGCAAAGTCCTGAAAGTATATGCATTTTTTTTTACTTTAGGTCTTCATTGCTTGTAACGAGTTGGGTGTGCCACAAATTGAAAAGTTTTCTGCAATATGGCAACGCTGACTATAAGACTTTTATCATTAGCTGCCTAAAAGTAGGCAATGCTTTAAATTCTGTATTTTTTCTTCATTTATTTCTTAAAAATACTTCGCCAATATTTAAGAAAACTTTTTTGTAGTTTAATATAAAAAGTGAGGCTGCTACCGTTTTAACTTTTCATGGCTTATGTATAAAGTCAATGCTTATACTTAATATCATAGCATATATGCCTTCAAATTTGGATATTTAGAATTTCCGATTCATTCTTTAGATCACTTGTACTCAATATATGTACTTACTCTAATTACTTACTAAGCAAACCAAATCGACAAAACTTGATTGATATTGGAAAATTTTCTTTATTACCTATAGAAATTTACTTGACGTTAATTCTCATAAAATATTCTTTCGGTCCAGATCGGTTCTATACAAGAGATACCACCTTTAAACATCTGTCTCACCTCTCAAGTTTTTTGTATTCAAATAAATCCATTCAGCTAGAAATAGTACTAAATATTAAATATTCCATTAGGGTCCGAATCCAAATCACTAAAATAAGCAGCTTCCCTATTAAAAGTTAAGTTAAAATAGAAATATCTGCTTGTAGACTATTAAAAATGAATTTTTCATGTTTGGATATTTCATGTCCCGTATTTCTTCTTCAAATACGATTTATTTAATGAACATGATAACCCCTCTCTAACAAATAGTATCCATAAAAATCTGGCCTTCTTTTCTGAGTTTTTAATTGAAAAAATTGCTGTTCTAATTGATTTTTTTTTTTAAGCTACAAATACTAAATTTGGTGTATTATACTTAAATTTCAATAAAATATTCTATACAGGTTATATCACAACACCAGAAAGGACAGAGTCCCACCCACACACATATTTATCCCCTACTGGAGTCTTGTTAGACAGCCATTTTGTTGTGGTTGCGTTCAACTTGAAACGTTAAATTTGATTATTTTTTAAGTTGTTGTTCTATTATATTGGATTTAAACGGATCCAGCTAGAAACGCCTATGAAAATTTTAGTTTCATAGCGGTACAGGGTATCTCAATACCACCCTTTCAGTTTGGATTCCATTAGACCCATGGAACTCTAGAACAACTGAATAGGGTAGTAAATTTCATTCTAGACGTAGGTATGAAGCCAAAGAGTACGTGGTGGCCTCTTATCTTGATATAAAACTCGAAGGTATACTGCCACCTCAGCTGTTCTTGCTTGTACAAAGTTATTTGACAGATAGGACTTTCACTGTCGCCCTGGATGGAAAGGAGTCATCAGTCAGAGAAATAAGGGTTGGTGTGCCACAAGGAAGCGTATTGGGGCCAACGCTTTACGCACTGTTCACCAGCGATATGCCCACTGATTCATCCATTTCTATAGATGACCCGGATCAAAGCAGCTTCTGGACCATCAGCTTGGAGATCCAGACCCCCTGAGGTCCATCTAGATAGGCGACTTACCTTCAAAACGCATATTAGCAGATTAGTGAAATCTCACAGCGAAAGGATACGCAAACTGGTTGGCAATAATAAACTGTATTTGTAAATGTGTACAAAGCCATATTTGCACCTGCCTGGCGGTACGGTATGCAAGTTTATGGTATTGCTGCTAGGTCGCATCTTGAAAACATAAGAGTCTTTCTAGCAAAAGCCTACTAGTAGTCATTATGACGAGACGGCTGCGGAGAACGTATCCTACCGACCTACCCGACGAAAATTTATAACTCAATTCAATTCAATTCATCAAGTTGTAATAAAACATCACACCTAGCCTGTCTAGAATAAGTTGTTAAATTAATTGTTAACATAAATTGGGGAGATGATAACACTTCTAAACGGCACTTGCTTTGCCACTAATAGCATCACACGTACGAGTATTAAATCTAAAAATTGAAGAATTATCAACTAACCGAAATTTGTGAGGGCACCAGGCTTGCCGTCAAAAAAATTTTGACAAATGTGATTAAAGCAACAATTCTGAATGGAAAATTCATAGGCGAAAACGAAATGAAATTTGTAAAAATTCTTAAAAACATAATACATAATAGCACCTGCAAACCAATTTCGTTTATACCCATCTCAGACTAATTTTAATGGTCTGCAGACTAACTTGCGGTTAATTTTCTTCAACGCTGATGAAACTCAGCCGTAAACAAATAATTTTATGTTCCCCTAAATCAAAAGTACAGCCGAATCAAGTCTAAATCAGACTTTTAAAACAATTAAGCACTGAATGTACAAGTACAAGGTCGTCTGAATGTACTCGTACTAACCAAAATGTTTATTTTAATTGGCTAAAATGTCAATCATAAACCCTATATAACAAAAAATTTAATGAAAAACCATTTCCCTAAGCACCACAAAATAACAGCGCCATTTCCACATTTCACAATGTTTTGTTGATTTATTTTAATAAAAGCCACTAAAATTATTTTGAATACATAATAAGCCGAAATAAATGTGAGTAAAAAAAAAAAACAAAATCCACACAAATGTTTACATAAGAAATGTAAAAAAAATGTAAATAGCAGCGAAGAATGTGCAAAAAAAAAAAATAATAATAAAAAGTAAAATGTAGGCGAAAAGTCACCGGTCGACTCTTGAATGCCGGTAAATGCGTTGCTGTGCACTGACCATGACCATGCCGCATGCCTGTTAGAGCGAGTTAGAAACATTTATGTGGTAAGGGCCAGTGCAATGGCATTGTTGTGTATGAGCTAACGACTTGCCACATTAAAACTTCCGTCAGTTCAACGCTTAAAGCAAGACACACCCGCGTCGGGTTGTATACAAAATTTGTTTGCGAAAATTGCGCAGGTCGCGACAGAAAGGTGCAAACCATTGCAGTCTGATTCAAGAAAAAAAAAAGTTAGGGCAAACTGCGCACTTGACTGCGTCGCTGACCAAGTTTTAACACAACAAAAGATGAATGATATAATACAAATCATCAGCAGTTGGACTGAGTATAAATAACTTGAGGCATTTTGGCAACTGTTTCAGTTGTATACAATCGGCAGCAGTACACGCGCAAAAATGGATTACAGCGCATTATATCTGCTCGTCATTAGTTTTTATATAGTAAACAATATAATGGCACAGGAAGGTCCTAATGAGCTACAGAACTTCAAGTATTGTATACGTCAACAAACGCAGCAGAAGCCGCACCGTCTCAGTGAATGCATTGGACGTACAGCATTAAATTTTATACAGCGCTACGATGAACAGGAGAACTTAACCTTGCTCGAGAATGTTGTCTCCACAAAAAGTGATAAAATTTCGGCACGTTCTCTGGTTAATGTCTTGGATACAGATCCTGTTGATTTTCGTGGCATTTTAGAGAACGCCGGCGCTGTTTTCAGTCAACGCAGTCTGGAATGGCATATGGATAACATTTATCCGGGTTTAATGTTTAAAATTGGGCCAAC
This sequence comes from Leucophenga maculata, assembly GCA_035044805.1. Taxonomy (NCBI): domain Eukaryota; kingdom Metazoa; phylum Arthropoda; class Insecta; order Diptera; family Drosophilidae; genus Leucophenga; species Leucophenga maculata. The sequence goes on along the minus strand of JAWNNP010003491.1, from coordinate 31,701 downwards.
AGCAGATGCGAATAGTGTGGCAGAATTTGTGGTGGATACAGCAATAGCTGAACGTCAATTTGGCTATGAAGAACCTTCTACAGGTGAGTAACTGAGTGGTGTTACATATTTTGGATAATGCCTTCAAGTAAATATCTCGAAAATCATTTAAATTCATTAAATTTTTATGGCTCATAGTTTATTAAATATTTAAAATATTTAGTTCTATGTGATTCTTGCTCACAATATCCATAAACTTGGCTTACAAAGTTTTCGACTTTAAATGAATACCCCTAATAAAATTTTACAGAAGTATAGTCTACTTTAGTGCTTATCCAAATTCGTGACTAGCAAATACACTAACCAAATTTTAAATCTCTTTTTTTATATTTCCGTGTAGCACGTATTTTGGCGAAACAATATTTGCTGCCGTTTCTGCTTGGCTTGAAATTCAATCTGGTTGCACTGGTTCCATTGCTCTTCGCTGGTATTTGTCTGCTGCTCAAGAAATCGCTTTTCTTGGCCAAATTAGCCATTTATGTTAGCAGCTTTTTAGGCTTAGGCGGTGCACTGGGCGCACTTGGCAGTTTTGGTGGCCTAGCAGGTGCTGGTTTTGGCGGTTTCCCGGGCGCTGGTTTAGGTGCTGGTCTCGGTGCTGGTTTAGGCGGTGGCCTTGGCGTTGGCCTTGGTGGTAGCCTAGGTGGTTTAGGTGTTTTGGCTGGCCGGCCACCTTTGGGTAATTTTCCTGGCAAAACTTCAGTCTACAACACTCAATACGATGAATTGCATCACAATGAGCCACCATTATCACCATATAAGCGCGCCGATCGTAAAGTAAAATTTGAACAAACGAACGAATTTGCGGCGCCACGTTCTACATCAGCAACGACTACCTCTAGACCAAGGGTTATAGATAATTTTTATGATTATGAGAAGCAAGTGCTTATGCAGGATCATAGCAGTGCCAAACAACGCGCATTACGTAATACTGGTGGTCAGCTGGGACCCAGTGCATATGAAGCACAAGTGGAGGAGGTGCAGCATGCCTTCAAAGGTAGTGAGAACTATAATGGCTGGCAAGTTGTTGATGTCAGAGTTTGAATAGATTTAATTAATGAAATATTTATTATTGTACCTAAATGAGATGCTAGTTTTTTTTATTATATTTAAGTTAAATAAAAGAAATGATTATTTTAAGTCACGTGCTCAATATTTTGATAACACATTCATGATTAGATATAGACCTTTATAGAGGAATGTATCAATTTACAGCCGTACCAACAATTATTTTAAATAAAGAAGTTTTCTTCGCATTGACCACTTTCATTTAGTAATGCTAGACAACTGGCTGCGTGGATACTCATTACATATCTTGGAGTAGACTAACCACGAAGTCAGAAAATAGCCAGTTTAACAGAATTAGGGCGTATCAATGTCTTCTGAAAGCCTGTTGGTAGTCCCAATTCAATCTTTTCAAAAACATATCTCTCTGATCGCTATTTCAGAATTACATATGGTGCTGAATATTCAGAACTTCGTGCCATAAAAAAAGGTGATGGTCCGCTGCTATTTTTATTATATACCCACGATATCCCACACATGGATGGAATCACTAATCCCATTAAAATATATTACATGGATCTATATGGAAATATATGGCGCTTAAAAATTTAATGTTTAATTAGGGTACATGATGTCTCAAAGTCGAGAATACTCCAATGCGTCGTTCTTTCTTGTTTCAGTATATTTTGGTGTTAAATTAATTTTTTTATTCATATTATTCTACGTGCAACCACAAAAAAAAAAAAAAAAAAATAGTTCAACGGTATTACCATCCTGGATCCTGGTAGCTAATTCACTTTACTCTTGGAACGCAACCGTTATGCAGCCACATCTCAATCAAAGCCTGAGCTGCATAAAACCTCCATGCTATACATTTTATTTCAGCTTTAATTTAGTCAAACACGGGTTTGTATTTTTTTCCTGCTATCTACATGTAAACAAACATTGACCTTTCGGTTAAAAAAAAAAAAATCTTTCGCCACATTGTGTCGCATATTTTAATTTATTACAGAACACTTTCCGCTGAAAGTGAAATGGCACTCAGAAATATTTGTAACAAAAAGTTGTTTCTAAATACTAAATGCAAATATTTTCGCGGTTCAGTTAGCAGTTGACAAGCAACAAAACGAACAGAAGCAGCGGAAAGTAAAAAGGTAAGCAGGCGGATTGAACGGAAGAAAGACTTTTCCAACTTTTGACTTTAGATTAGATTTCTATCAGAGTGAATTTAAATGTTGTGCTTTGACAAGCAAGTTAATTACCAAGCAAAAGTAGAAACGTGAAGCATATTGATTCTTGTCTGAGGTCTAATGACATTTCAGTTGGCTTATAATGTTGAAGGCGGTTTCTACGGCAAAGACTATATAAATAATGCGACATTATGGAAAACTGTTTCATTTAAAGTTTCAGAAGCGTGGCGTGCAAAACGCAAAGTTGACAAAGTGAAAATGTTGTCAATCAAATGTCGACCGGAAGGGAAAGTGGCACTTTTAATCCTGCAGTGTTTGTTAGTGCATAGTACAGTTGGTAGTGTGACTGCGGAAAAGAATGGCTTGGAATTGAGCGCACGTGGTGTGGGACGCGTTTTGGTGCAGTGCCTTGCAGGTGTTCCAACCATATGGCAATGTCTGAGCGTACAATTCGAAAAGGCATTGGATATGGCAGCACGGGATAATACAACTTGGCATTTGGGTGATATACTAAGTTTCGAAAAGGAAACACAACAAGCAGAACTACAGCACTGGAATAGCAGCGCATACCAGCGTGCACTAACCGAGAGCAGCATTGGCGATAAGCTACTGAATTTGGTGCAAACACGTGCGCTACGCATGCGTCTACCGCGGCAGAGCATATCGAATGCCATCGATGACTTCGGAATTATTGCATTTGATCAAGGTACGCTGGGTGTTTTCACGGGCATTGTAGATGACAAACTCGATAATATTAGAGAGGGATTTAATAGTTTAACGAATACCTTACAAACGACTGCAACGACGACAATCTTTAATAATGACTTTAATAATAATAATAATAATGAAGACAATTTTACAAAGAAAAAAAATAAGAAAAAAGAAAAAGACAAAAATAAAAAATGCAATTTCCAAAATCCAGGACGCAAGAAGAGCGACAAAGATAAGGATAAGCAAATGGCTATGATGGGCGGCATGGTTATGATCGCATCAATCGCACAAATCTTTTTCGGCAAGGTTATACTCATCGCTGGCTCCGCCTTCGTGATGGCCAAAATAGCGCTACTTGTCTCGATTCTGGTGAGAAATTCTCCTCATAGTCCAAAAACATTAATAAATCACAGTACACATTCCACGGTCTTTTATACGGCTGCGCCTTCAATTCTTTCAGAGCAGTCTAAAAAAGGGATCGACTGGACCCATTGGTAATAGCGTTGGTGTTAGCAATCATGTACCCGAGCACAGCTCTGTCATAGTGGGTCCCAGTCATAGTCACGAGAGCGGCTGGCATCGCAGCATGCCACATTATCAAGTACAACCAGTTGCTGTACATGAAGAACATGCAACAATAACCGAGAGCGTACAACCTGAAGTTACCTACTATGAAGCACAAGCGGAACAACATGAACAACATTCGGAGCATGAACCCGTGGAAGAGCAACACTTTATGGAGACGTCAGGCTTTCTCTAGTACTGGATAATAAAATTGAAGACGATTTTCAAATGATCTAGTATAATCTAGTATGATGTAAGTCAAGTCGAATAAAACACTTCTAAATTTTTTAACAAGAAAGTATGCTGTAGTTGCGTGTGCTCGCTCCTTTAGCCTAAATGTATATGAGTGATAGATTATGCTTATCTGAAAGCGTGTGGTATATTTTATTAGATTAATATAAAATACGCCAAAGTTTAGAGTTCTTGGTTAATTTCATGAGAACAATAAGACTTTTAACAAACAAAACTCTGGTTAGTTTGTATGGGGCTACCTCTTCTAGTGGTCCAATCTGGCCCTATATAGAATAATTCATTAGAGTTTATACGAGATACACAACAATCATACATTTTCATACAAAAACTTAAAAAGAGCGGAAATATTTATATGAAAGCTACCCGATACGAGCTGATACGATCTCAACCTATTTAGAATACTTCATAGGATTAAAATTTGGCATTTCTAGCTAAATAAATTAACAAAACTTTAATAATTTCATACAAAAACTCAGAAAATAATAGCTAGTTTATATGGGGACTAAACCTTATAGTGGTTCGATCTAGACTTTTAGGTTCCTAGTTAAACTTACAACAACAACAACAAAATGTCCTTATAAAAACTCAGTAAGACGGAACAGATTCATATGGGCACTAACTCTTCTAGTGATCTTATTTTAACCTTTATAGAATAATATATTAGGACATAGGACATATACAAGATACACCAAATTTGGAATTTCTAGCTAAATGAACAAAAATTATATTTTATAAGCAGTTTTTTTGAACAGAAAATCAGCAGGTAATTTACTGGTGGGTCTATATTCTATTGGAATTTACATAAATCCCTAGTTTATTTAGTTGTCCGATTTGAACCAGACTGTCGCTTCCAGCTAAACAAACAACAACAACAACAATATACAATTTGTTATACAATAAATAGTATAAGGTAGTCGGTTTGTATGATACATGCTGACACCCCTTAGGCAATGACTGGATTGTACATTGAATACTAGTTATCTGAAGAAGGTATAGGAGTGTCGAATTATCCTAAATTGAAAGCTCTATCTCCTATAGTCTAATTGTTCCTACGACCAAACAGACAGATAGATAGACATACAGACGGACGTGTCTATATCGACTTGACTTCTGATTCTGATCAAGAATATATACATATACACTTTAAAGGCACTGCATTGTCTTTTTCGACCTTTCCATACATTTGCACAAACTTTATAAGCCTTTCTTTAAAGGATATGAATATTTTAGCCAATTGCAAAATAATTAGACCCACAGAAAAAAAAAAAAAAATTATTTTGTCCCACGAATTAGACTAGAAAATTTTTAAATATTTTGAGTGGCTGAATCTAAGTCCGAGATCAGAATGTGTAATTTAGTTCCTCACTTTTTTCTAACCTCAAAAAAAACAAAAAAATAATAATAATATAGAAACTAACTAAAAAGCACATTTTTTGAGGTTAGAAAAAAATAAAGAAAATAAACAAAATTGTTTATTTGGACCTTGGATTCAGATGCAGAGACCCAAAATACGTAAATCATTCAGAATTGAAAATAATATTTCTTTGCAGAACTATGGACATTCTTACGTATTTTGGGTCCCTGAATCCAAGATATAGAAAATAGTAAAAAATAAAAAAATAGAAAAATTCAAATTCATTCGTGCAAGAACCTGCTCAAATTTATTTAAAGAGCAACAACTTATCTATAAGAATTTCTAAAAGTGGTGAACATTTTTGTCTGTTATCATATAACTCAATAAAAAGTTGTCGACTCACCCCAAAAGCTTCGTAATAAGTCTAATAGCTTCAGATTAAGTTTAATACAATATCTTCACTAATATTTAATCGATTTGTAGCAAATAAAAAGTCATTTGTTTAGGAATTAAATGTTCTTTTTAAAGTTAGACTCCACAATAGTTTACTCTTATCTAAAGTTTGCTTTAACTGGTGCTTGAATGGTAAAAAAATAATAAAAAGTGGTGAACATTTCAATTTTATCCGTTCATAACCTTACTTAAATTTATTTAAAGACCATAAAGTTGTATGCTGAAATGAATGAATTACATGTCAAACAATTTCATTATGAACAAAAATATGGTTTAAGCAGCCCATACACACACAACAAATCGAAGCAAGAGCAACAAATCGAAAAGAGAATTGTCAACAGATTCATTAGTTTGTGGCGAAACGAATTTCAACCGATTGCTTCGATTTATTGTCCGTGTGTGGGTTACTTTATTAGTAAAAAATACACCCACGAAATACAAAATGATATAGACATGTCCGTCCGTGAACTTTAGTCTTGCTTAATGAACAACAATAACTTGAAGACTATAAGTTAGACTAATGTTAGAAACGCTTCAAGTTTGGATATATAATAAGGTATACAACACTGCGTTATGTTTTATAAGTTTTATATGGAGCATTTTTTTTTGTCGTCGTTTTGTTTAATTTACGTCTAGATTAATAAAAAATTTCCAAAGCTTCCATTAGAAACTAGCCCAAGACAGAACTTTCCGTCTTCATTTTCAAGTTCAGTTACTATGCATGATTTTGCATTTGTCAATAATTTAGTTAAAAATGCATAATTTCATATATTTTTTAGATCAATAATAATATTTCAAATATTTCAAAGGCATGCAGCGTGGAATATAACTTTATACAAATCATAGTTTCAAGGCGTACAGGGTGCCTCGAAATCGAGCACATACGACTGCAGCATGCTTTCTAGCTTACGAATAACTTGCAATTATCAAACTGCTTCAAATTTTACTCGACTTGCCCTACACCTACACTAGCTCATTTGATAAACCCATTTATACTGTAGCACACTTTAAATATAAATATTTTTTTAAGCATTTATTTAATTTATTTATTTGATATAATTTACTAATTATTTGTTAAACACTTACAACTAAGAAAAATAGCTACTAAAACTAATACATAGCATATAAGCATATAAAAATATAAATTGCATAACATTTGCCTACAGTTTGCTTATTAAAACAAAGATTAATAATTTATTAATATTATTATTAAACTAAAAACTTTTATATTTTTTTTTATTATATTTCTGACTAAACGACAAACAAATGAACAGATCTTTGGTTGGAATTTGTTTCGCTACACTCAACGCTTTCACTTCGTATTAGATTAGAAGATAGAACTCCGCTGCACTTACGTTGCTTTCGTCGGCACCCAGGCATGATAGGCCTTATCCTGCATCATCATCTCATCATCAATGCTGCGATGATACGAACCACTATCATGTCCAGCATCATATTCGCCCTGATGACTTGCCGAATAGGTATGACTCTGCTGCACTTGTGGATGTTTAACTATTTCGTAGGTCGTCTTTTCGCCACTCTCCGATGAGACAAGTTTCTTCAGACCTATAATAGCGCTTATTATCAAAGCTATTTTGCCAACGATAAGCGCTTTGCCTGCAACAATGGCAATCGAATGATAGGCCATTTTCAATATAGCAGCTTTGAGTAGTACGGCAGCAATAAATGGACCCAGATATTTCTTATCATCACCCTTTTTCTTGTGACGTCCTTCTACGCCGCCCACTGTGTCAACATCATCCTGCGTTGCCTGTGTAAAGTATGACAGCAGCATTTGCATTAGACTCTGACTATTGCGCTCGCCAAAGAGCAGCAAACGTGGCAGATTCACTTGCAGCTGACGACTGTGCATGAAGCTGGCAAAACGCTCCACTAAAAGTGCATCCAAACTTTTCGCTGACAGCTGTTCCAGATCACGATTGCTGAGATTGAGCTCCGCAGCCGCAGCGCGACCTGTGCGCGTTTCATTCTCTGCGCGGCGTATAAGTGTGACACCATCGACCACGTTGATATTTGTGACTTTAAGTGCGCGCCCCAGTAGACGTGCACCCTGCACCTTGAAACACCAGAATATATCCTCGCTTTCGGCGCACTGTGCATAGACATGTCGCAGCGTGCGTGTTAATCCATTGTCGAGTAGCGTACTACTGCGTGCGCTGCTCGTATTATGTTCCACTATTGGTTCTAGCGCCTTTGTGCTGTGAAGATTTAATGCAACAATTATGAGCGACGTCGCCAATAAACGCGCAAAATTTCTATCCAACATGTTTTTGATATGCCTTTCTATATATCCTTAATGCTATGATGTATCCTTTCACTTTAGTCACGCTCTTTTGTATGCTTATCACACGTTCGTCCAATAGCAACTGATCGTCTGCGCCGTTTTATCTTGCAAATATATACACTTCTCGGCAGCACAATTAGACCCAATTATTATACGCGCTACTGCCAGAGCCAAGTCGAACTGGTGCAGTAAATGCTGCAATTGTTGCCAGCAGCTTTTTGTTTTTATTATACACTACACAGATATAGTTTGAAAGAAGTTATAACAGTTTGTCAGTTCGTTTGTAATGTTTTCTTGCAGGTGCTGCTGTCCGTCTGTCTTTTTGTTTGCTTTCTAGCTTCGCTAGCTAAGATTTGGTGTGGCTATACTTGTTTAATATAAACATTTAAAAACTCTGTTTCCTTTTCTCCTCTATTTTTCTTGCACCCCTTTTTTCTTTCCGTTTCTTTACAACATACAACTGCTTTTGATTTCAAACTTCCAGCAAAGCGTATTAAAGCTTCGTTTAAACAGTCATTCAAAATATTTCCTAAATTTTTTTTTTCTGGTTTCAATGCCCCATACAGCATCATCTCACCACCAGCAACAGCACAGTTGGCATCGGCGTTATTCAGAGCGTACTATGCATGATAACTTCCACAAAATGCGATTTTTCTTACTGCAAGCTTCGCTGCGGATTTAGTGCAATTTGCTGCTCTAAACCGCACAAAAAACGATTTTCTCGTAATTAGCCAATGCTAAAGAAAAAAAAACTTAACAATTATTTTCATTTTCTTACAATTTATTGTACGTAGATAGATCATCATGGAGATCTGTTTTTTATTCAATTTATATCTGACACCCACTTTCTTCGTTTGTACTTGCTAAATGCAATACTTGTTCTTCTATTTGAGCATAAATCTTTGCAGTTTTTATTTTAATATATTATCGTATACATTTTTTTTCCAGCTTTCGTTTGATACGCTAAATAAGTTTTATAATGCTGCGTTTTTTCGTTGTGATAAAAAAAAGCCGCACATTGTGGTACACTGTGTGAAAAAGAATATTTTATAGTCTGCGCTCAGCAAGTGTAAGTGGATGTTATGGGCTTTATCGGATGGTAGAAAAACATTATGGTTGTACTTGCTGCCACTAGTATTTGCGTGCACTTGAAGATAAATAAATAGTACGAGTAGGTGAAGTTTTCACTCAGTTGGTTCAACCAAGTCGCTTTTATTTATTGGTTAGGCATACTTTTAGGCATTTTTGAAAATAAAATTGTACTCTTCTCAGTTAATATTATTAAGCTAAAAAATTTCGAAGATCTGTACGTGCCAATTTATATAAACTTGCAATCTCTCAAACAGTTTCTTACAATTAAACTCTCATTTAAGTTTATTCGAATTGAGTTATCATAATGCAGAGGACTTAGGAAGATATTCTTGTATCCAATGATGTCATAGTTTGTCATAGCTTGGCATTTAGCAACTAAAATTTTGTTACTTTCTATAAAAGCTGGCTCTAAAAAAATATGAGTCAATATATTCTTGCTTGGATATAAAACAGATTACGTTTGGCTAGTGGCGCAACCCTGAAATTTAATATCCAAGACACGTTCATCAATTCTCTTTAACTGACTCGAATTGATCCTTCTAAGCTCGCGCAAATCTGCAGAGAGATGTAGCGCTACTAGATAGAATTCTAAGACTTTCTGCAACCAAATGGCTTGGGCTATACGAATGGCTGGAGTCCACCATGAACAACAACGAAATCCGGCTACTCGATCATTCACTTCCGCACCTGTGCTGCTTAGCAGGCGATTGTCTCATGGTCTTGTGCGCTAGCGATCGCAGTTTGATTGTAGTTTTATTACGTCTTGTTCAACAACGAATCAGCAGACAACAGCAACTTAAATACAGAGCAAGTGCCATCTGCATCTCAATATTCGTGAGGCATGTATGTACTTTATGTGACCATCCCATATGTCTGGAAGTATTCCTTGATTGTCACCATTTCAAACAAGTAAGGTAAAGTGCTTCTAAACTCCATACAAAAAGTAACATTAACATTAAGCACCCAACTGCAACTACAACAAAATGGTTTCCAACAAAATCGGTCTTGTGTAGATCACATCAACACACTAGGCTTGATTGTAGTACAATCCGTCTTGTGGAGGACCCGGTTATACCTAATTTTTGTGAACTTCGAACGCGCACTTAACACCATCAACAGATACGAGATTTAGAAGGTTACTGAGCTGCTGTGGAATCTCTGACAAAATCATTGATCTCATACAAGCTCTTAATGAGAACGCAGCTCTCCAATTTCACCATAAAAAGAGATGAAAGAGTTGTATCCTTTTAGCACAACCGTTTATTCTGGTCTTTGACTGGTGTCTAAAACGCACAAACGCGGAGGTGTTAAAAGGTGACAGTGCCACTTTGACTAAACTGTTTATATCTGCTTCATGACTTATTGATATTTAGATTCATATCAGACCATTAGAATACTGTCCTACCTTTCAGAGTTTGTGTCAATACAGATATGTTCGTCTGGCTATGAACAACAAGAACTTAGAGATTATTCAAGATATTCCCTACAAGTTGGTTTAACGTGCCCCATTTTTCTTCAACTAGGTTGTATTATATTATCGTGACAACTCCTCCCTAAGGATAGTATCTATAAAAATCTGTACAGCTTTTCTAATTTTTAGGTCCTGTACCATATGTGTAACAGGTGGAAATAATGGTCGGAGACCCCCTAAAGTTACCCCCATTATGGTCATTAGTGATAGAGGAGTCGATATCGTCATGTCCGTTTGTGCGTCCGTATGAACGAAAGGATCTCGGAAACGGTAATAGATAGACTTCGTTCTTTTTGCCTATGACTTAGCCGAAATTTTACGAGTTTGTTTTAAAATTTTGCCCCTCCCCCTTCTTCCTCATAAAATCCCCCTCAAGGGTAAAAATTTCTTCGGCACAAAGTATGCCAGTACTCTAGTCCAACATCCCAAAACTTCATCAAAATCGGATGCCGATTTTATAATCAATTGAATTTGTTCGAGCTATGATACTTCCGTTCTCCCATTTCTTTGTATAAAAAAAATGTTTTATAAGGCACTTATTCGTGCAGTGAGAAAGGGGAGGAGCAAAATACTTTTCGTTAGTACCATTTTTAGGCCCTGTACCGAAGGTACAAGAGTCTATTGGTTTTGTGCAAATGTATGTAACAGGTAGAAATAACGGTTGGAGACCCCCCAAAGTTACCCACATTATGATAAGGGGTGATAGAGGAGTCGATATAGCCATTTCCGTCTGTCCCTCGTACCGTCTGTATGAACGAAAGGATCTCGGAAACGGTAATAGATAGAGACTTCGTGTTTTTTGCATTCGACTAGAAATGCTCCGGAATTTTACAAGTTTTTTTTAAACATAGTCTGGACAGCGAATATGCCTTATATTTTTCAGCCATTGACGAAAGTGAATTCTGTCCAGATAACGGAGATGCAGCTGCTATAGACGAAGGCTCGGAAGATCTAGACGGAGGATATAGATGTAATTGTTGGAGACAGCGATAGTACAGTAGTCGAAATAAATGAACAAAAATGTGCCACATACAAATCCTTGTCATGATTTTCTATTCAAAATCCTTGTCATGATTTTCTATTCAAAATTGGAAAGATCGTTGAAGACTTGAACAACAACTTCATAAAAGCTCCAATGGAGCATTGAATGTGCTCGTAGTGCCATGAAAATATATATGCCGAAAAAGCCCCATAAATGGGCTTTGGTTTTAAGCGATGCATCTGGATTTATTTAAACAAATACGAATTTGAAACAGTCAAAGAATATATTGCTCACATGAGCCGGATCTTGCTGCCGCAATCAATAGTGTTATGAGATTGATCAGAAACATTCCAAGGCATCAAGATCGTTCATTTTTTGAGAATTACTTCAACTAGCAGATGGCGGAATTTCGCAAACTATCAGATAAAATCTTCAATAAGAGTGCACGAGGTGCATAGATAGAATACATTGCTGATTTTGATGGGTTCGAGATACTCCATCGATGGATAATAAAGTGGTCTCAAACGCAAGGATACTGCGCGCAGATTCAACAGATAAAAGAAAAAATTGTATTCAATTCGATCGACTTTTTCAGATCAATATACATAATAACTACATGGGTGACATGGAAGCAATAGATGGCAGGTGAAAATAGTTTAACACCTGCTAGACTTTCTGTAAGCAATGCATGACTGTATTATAAACATCTTAACAAAGTGTTTGAATTCAGTTGATTTTAGACTCCAGATAACCGAGGACCTCACCAAACTGGACAAACCACCGAGCCCCGGAAAAAGAAATGCTATTTCTTATTTTTATTACTTTTAATACAAAAATTGGTTAAAATATATAACAAAGAAATGCATCTCTTTTTTTTTAATAATATGCCTCACTTTTAAAGTAGGCAGAGTATGTCTTTGAATTTAATACTCGTAGCAGTGAAACACTTTACTTCAAATTGAGGCTTATTAGTTTTTATAAGCCCTCCTATTAAACTACCTTCCGGAAAACAAAAAAATAGCTGATATATAATTTTTATAAAACCAAGAAAACAATGCACAAATTTTCGCACAGTGCACAGCAAAAACTAAATTAAAAAGCGGCAATCAATTCGATTTCAGTGCATTCAGTCAATGAAAAGTATTCTTAATGACTTTATACATGGACTTCAGAGAGATTTACAAGCTTATCTGCCGCAAACACGCTATGTAAGCTATTTATTATGCCGGCAAAAGTTAAAACTATCTACGTATCTCATATGTGTAGCTGAGTAATGCTCATGCATTGCAAATATGTTTAATATTTATTTTTTTGTTTACACTGAAAATGTTTAATCGTTTTCTGGTGCATTGTAGCAATAAGTGCGCTAAATTTTTTATTTTTTGCACGTTCTACATACGAGTGGGTGAGTGTTGAAGATACTCCAATGCATCACTTGAAGACTTGCGTGCTGCAAAGGTCTACAGCTAAATAGGCGCATTATGAGAATGAAATTATGCTGTGGCATGCCAGCGCACGCAATGCAAGTAAAGTAAATATTCAGTATTCGAGAGAAAAAAAAAAACTTTCACATGGCTCTTGAGTTAGACTTCTGTGCAGCCTCATCCTCCGCCTTCAATTCCGCACAGGTGCAAAAGCAATTTTCCTCAATTTTCACCAGCAGCAACAGCAAATTTTCACAAGACGTGCATTCGATTATATACAAATAATTGCTGCTTGTTAGCATGGAAAACAAATAAAACTAATAGCTGCAACACAGCAGTTAAGATGTGCTGGCTGCATTTACTGCGTGTCTTTTACTGCTTGCAACAGAAACTGAAACAAAAGATTTAAGCGACGAACTTTGCAGCTATCAACAAAGTCATCGGCATGTTTTGTGGTTTGAGAAAAGATAAAACAAAATAAAATAAAATAAACTAAAGACAAGCAATTGGGGAAAACACTTTAAGCAACGCGGGAGTGCCAGCACCGCATGTAGTTAGTGTGCAACATTTGTTGCATGGTAGAGCTAGACAGACAGGTAAACACACTTAAAACCAAGCAGGATTTATTTGGCTTTTGTTTGTTGCACTGCCTCAATAAGAATCCATTAGTTTGCAACGCCTCATCCGCATAAACAGAATTAAAATTTACTTTTTAACGAAAATATTTTTCACTTTCACTTTGCAACACGCGTTGACATTTCAACGCCCCACAACTCAAATGGCAGCGCATGGCTCTTTCTTTCTATAGCAGCGCGTACCACGTTGTGTACAATATTTTAATCAAGCAGTGCGAGGGAGTTGCAGCCAGCAGAAACAACTACCATCAAAATAGCACAGCGCAGGTTGTCTTCAATCAAATTGCGCCGCTGCAGGCCAATTACAATTCGTCTTTGACCCAGGCCGACTTCAAGAAAGAGAAACAAATCTGGCCGCAAACATCTTGAAAATGCTGCCGCTTCGGATTTCTGTATCTAACTATGTATACAGCGTTTGCAGCTAAACATCAGTATAGATCTCTACTTGTCTGTCTGTCTGTCCGTTCGGCTGTTCGTCTCACTTTGTATCTTATTTACGAGTGCAGGTGGGTAAGTAATGTATATTGGCATTGAGTGATTTTACAACGTCAGTGTGATACACATCGATCGAATGAGCTATGAAGACAATACACAAAGAACGCTATAAGCTCATTTCAAGTTTATATATACCTTCACAGTTCAAATATTTTTTAATGATAAAATCTATTCAGAAATACTAATTATTATCAAACAGCAAACAGCATACAGAAATGTCAGTAAGCCCAATTGATCTATGAATAATATCAAATTTGATACTGTCCCACGAGGTAGTCAGACACAAAGTACTTTACTAAACCATTTTATATGGCCAATGTTGTAGGAAAGCAGTTGCGTTAAGCTTTGCAGCAGCAAGAGTTGACTAGCAGTGGGTCGAGTTTGCATCACCCGTGACCTGTCATTGACTAGACATCATCACTGTAAATCACTGGCTAGTCCGAGCAAGCCACCATCGGCTAAAACTAGAGAACTGATTAATCTGGGTGTACCAGTCAGTAGTCAAGTCAACACTACTCATTGCCTTCACCAGATCATGTCAACTGTACACAGCGATATACTCGAAAATACTTTCAACATATACATCAACATGATGCCAATAGATAAAGCTAGATTTCCTGATCTTCTGGACTACATGAGAAAGAACAAATCGAAGCAATTTTGGAACAACTAGGAAAATGGCACTTTTATTTATAAAACGACCTCCGCGAATACAAGCTCCAATCAAAAATGGAAATAATGGATGGTGCAGAACCTATAGAGGCAAGGCTGCAGATTTTGCCCATTACAATCGCTTGCGTTTTTCGATGTTCTGGCAAAATAGGAATACTGCTTGTAACAATAACTTTTAAGGCCATTAATCGCATCTACCACTTCCCGTCAGAATCGACGTGCGCTGTGATTATGATGATAGAAAAGTCTATAAAATCTGAAGAACAAATAATTTCCTATCGTTGATAATACTGCTTCCAGTATTCTCTAAAGCATTCGATTTATCATTAATTCGTGCGGGTAGTTTTTTTCGAAAATTAAATCTTTAATGTGAAAAAATGTTTACACATTCAATATTCAAAATATTGTCCATCGACTTTTGCCCATATTTCTGGCAGTTTGTGGATTCCATCACAAAAGAAATTGTTCTGCTTGGCGGCCAAGAACAAATCGAGCAAATTTTTGATACCATGTTCTGAAGCGAAGCGTATTCTAGTGATAGCATTTTACATTGATCTAAACAAGTAGTAATCAGAAGGGGTCATGTCTGGGCTTTATAGCGGGTAAGGTAGAACTTCCCACCCACTGTATACCAAATAGTTTTTAAACGGTGCTGCAACATGTGGCCGAGCTTTGTGATGATGGATATTTTTGGATTAGTGTCTGGTCGCATATTCTGGTCGGTTTTCAGAACGAATTTTGTTCGGTATAGGTCCCCTTTAATCGTCTGAATTGATTTCAAGAGCATAATACAACTCACTCTTGTGATCGCACCAAATTCAAGACATGGATATTCGACTTTTCCGTGAATGTTTATGATTGGTCGGGCTTCGCATACCATTTCTTGCGCTTGGGGTTATCGTAATGAATCCATTTTTCATCACCAGTGACAATCCGGTGCAAAAATGACGTCTTTTTGTGGCGTTCAAGCAACATTTCCGACATGCAGAATCGGCGTTCGACGAAAGTCTCTAAGTTTCAATTCATACGGCACCCAATTTCCCAACTATTGGATGAATCCCAATGCTTTAAAACGTCTGTAATTGGTTGCTTGATCAACGCCCAAAGCTTTTGTAAGTTCTTTTTGCATTTGGCACATATCTTCATGGAGCAAAACCTCCAATTCTTTATCTTCAAACTTTTTTGGATGTCCGAGTCGTTCGTCGTTTTATAAGTCAACCACTTCTGGCATTTTTGTTCAGCTAGAGCCTGGTCACCATAAAATTCCACTAAAATACGATGACTTTTGGTAGCACTTTTCGTCATACTTGTATCTCAGAAATAAAGAAGAACTCCCCGCAAAACACTTTATCTGGCACAAAGTTCGACATTTTCAAATAAATAGAAAAAAATTGTTCTTTAAACTATAACCAAATGACATATACTAAAAAATACCCGCAATGACAATAGCTTCCAAATGAAATGGTCACCAATGAACACGACGCGAAGTAATTCTAGTAGAAAACTAAGAAAATGGCAGGAATTCATGTATACACCTAATAATTATTAAAGAACTGCTCTTGTTGGAAGAAGAATTTTTCAAGAACACCAATTTGGCTTTTGATTGAAGCATAGCTGTTCAGAACAGTGCCACGAAGTGGTTAGTGCAATCACTGAAACTTAAGAAGAAGTGAACAAGCATTGGTTAGGGTCTGACATAAGGACTTCTATTTAAGATAAGTAATACTTCCCTGCGCCATTCTTACTTAATTCTTGTCTTGTCTTGCTAAATTAGCTAAATGCACTTGTTGGCTGGTTCAAAGTTGATGCGTCTGCAAACAACATCAGCAGCGCCACTGACGGTCGAACTCCGCGACAGCACCATGGTCACCATCAACAATGTTGAGAAGTTCCCCTATCTTGGCAGTTATATTACAGCGGATAGACTCAGCAGCGCGTATAAGCAAAGCGTGGATTGCTTTTCGCGAACTCGACACGCGCTCATTGAAAACAATACTGAAAATATTTAACACCAGTATTAAACCTATACTACTATATAGCTCAGAGACGTGGATGGTTTCAGACACGATTGGCTTCAATCTTTCGTTAACAAATGTTTGAGGATTATATCCCGTATCTTCTGGCCAGAAACGATACCAAACGTTGTTTTATGGAGAGTAATTAACACCGAACCAATCAACTTCGAAATTGAAAGACGCAAGTGGAATTGGATAGGCTACACCCTGCTCAGAGAAGATGAAAACATTGCAAAGATGGCCTTCCAGTGGAACCCACAAGGCAGAAATCAGAGATTTCGTCCAAAGCAAACATGGACTCCCACTGTTCATGCCAAAATCGGGTCCAGGGCTACGTGGAGTGAACTTAGAGCCCTAGCAGCAGATAGAAGTCGTTGGAGTTCATTTGTTTTCGCCCTATGCTCCAACTAGGAGTAATACTTTAAGTTTTTTAAAAATAAAGTATTAAGGAAATAAAAAAAAAATCTTCATTTTCTCTAGAATTTAATTTATCGCATTAATTTCTTTCAGCGTCGTAATCATCATCACTCATCACCTTATTGAAATTAAGGAAACCATATTACCATAAACATCGTGCAGTTCTCAATGGTTTAAATGGCACCTAATGACCAGTCTGACTACTTAACACTTTACCCTCGTAGACATCTTTCGCGCTATCTGTCCAACTTGCTTTGTATCTCTTAGACATTCGCTTCATTTTGTTTACTTAATGTTGCGGGGGCCGCCTGACCGTGACTGACTTCTTTGATGGATTTATTATATAGTTATTCGCTTTTCCACCAAAACACTTTTCGTATTTTTACTCGTTTTTTAATGTATTTATTTCACTTTTTCTTTTGCATTTCTTTCTATTTATATCTGCTTATTATCTGTATTTAGCTTTTTCATTTATATTTATTTGTTTCGCGGGCCTAATATCATTTAGCTTAATTTGTGGTCACGCGCGACGTTGAATGCTTGAATGAATACCTGTCC
This sequence comes from Leucophenga maculata, assembly GCA_035044805.1. Classification (NCBI taxonomy): domain Eukaryota; kingdom Metazoa; phylum Arthropoda; class Insecta; order Diptera; family Drosophilidae; genus Leucophenga; species Leucophenga maculata. Next base: position 14,070 of record JAWNNP010003491.1, on the reverse strand, counting down.
GTCTGTCGGCCAAACTGAATGATGACTCGTGAAGTTTGTCATAGCGTAATAAAAATAAATTGTTTTTCTTTTTTCATCGTTATTAAATATAATTGAGTTTAAAATGTCATCATTGTAATTCAAATTTGCTTTTCATTGGCTTTATGGCATTTCGAGTTACCCCTTTTCTTTCTTTCTATTTCTGTGCAAAGATAGACAGAAAAAACCTACTCATTTGAATTTACAAAATAAATAAACCATACAAGACATGCTGCAGAAATAACTTCTTTCTGTCGAAGACGCTAGATGTTGGTGACCCAAATAAACAAAATGCCCTAAAAACACATACAAATTCATTTATAATAAAGAAAAGTAAACAATTATTTTAAGTAGCAAAATACGAAATGCGAATACACTACACTTTATTTGTGTATACAGTATAGCTGGCAATATTTCTTGATATGCAAAAGAATTTAATGAAGAGTTTCTTACTTAAAATGAAACACAAGTTCAAATTATTATTAATATTTCAAGCTAAAAATAAACTAATAAATCGTAGCGTGTTACAAAAGCATTAAATCAAAATCAATTGCTGTCGTCTTTGAATAATTTAATCAGGCAATAAAGCGTGTGTTCAACTCAGCTCAGTTCAATTGAGTTCGGCTCAATTTAGCTTATCGGCAAAGCAATTTTCATATGCGGCATATTTATGCCTTGATTTAGCGAATAATATTGTATATATTTGAAAATATATATTAACCCGCATTGTGATGCGCATTTTCGCGGCGGAAAATTGTTCGAGCAACAAAAAGCGCAAAAAGAAAAAATAAATAAATTCAAACGAAAATTCCTTCAATACATATTCGAGCAATTGGAATGAATGCAAAGAAAAGAAAACTTACAATGGCAGACAGTAGACAAGTCAAATAAATTGACAGTAAGAAGAAAATGCGACGTGCTGGAGCAGGCAATAAGATTGAAAATATTTTGTGAAAATAAATAGCGAAAAAAAAATTATTATAATGCCGCGGGCTGAAAAAGTAAATCAAATGAAAGAAAATAGCAACGCAAGAAAACAACAACAATAACAACCAAGATTAGAATGATATTCCCAAAACACTGAACAATAACAATTGGCAAACGTGTAGGGTATAAAATGAAATTCGGTTTGGAAATGATATAAGGATTAAAGCAATAAAGGATCTTGGAGGATTTTGAAGCAAAAATAATGAGCTTTAAATACAAATTTAAAAGAGGGAGATAATAACTTCAAAAAAAATTAAGTCCTGAAGAAGATCAAGTGCACAATTCGGAATTAATAACGTGCCAAAAAAAATAAAGAATCTGAAAGTAACCTTATATGTATGTCCTTGTCTTTCTTTTTATTCTCAAAGTATTATATCAAAAAGAAAAAAAATAGCTTTAAAAAGAAGCAGAAGTCAGTCTTCTTTGTTGACACAATGACATCCCATGTTTAATATTCATGCTCCGCTCTATCGAATGCTTATTATTATAAGCCAAATAGTGTGCTATTTCTTGTCCCTTGGCTTGAGCAATAAACTTCCACCATCTAATGATAAGCGAAAAATTGTTCATTTAATAAGATAATATTTCTCGAAAACTCATTTATTTTCAAGTCCAAAAATTTCAGCTCAAAAAACGATGAAAGAGAAGTTAGACGAAATATTGGGTTGGAACAAAAAGTCTCTTCGTAATTTCGCCTTTATTTCAAATCTTTATAAAATTGCTTACAATCATCGGATTTTGTTCAAATAATTTCTCTCCTATTGGCCAAAGATGGTCGCTTCTGGGCGATTGCTGCCTTCAAGCGGTCCAGTTATTCACAGTAGAGGACCGAATTGAGCGTTTGGCCATAGGGGAGCAATTCATAGAAGAATATCCCACCAAACACACAGCAAAACCTTCCTGACCATCAATTCGGGCTTAGCAACCGTTTGGTCCGCTTCGCCACGCTTCACGCACGACTTTTTGCGCTTCACGTTGTCGTAAGTGACCCATTTTTCATCGCCAGTCACCATTTGTTTCAGAAACGGATCGATTTTGTTGCGATTCAACAGTTGGAAATTCGGTCCATGAGGTTTTTTGGTGTCGATTCGTCTGGCACCCAAATATCGTTTTTTTTTTGTGTAGCAAAACTTCTTCAAATGCCTTTGAACGGTCATATGACTCATATGCAGCTCCCGGGCGATAGTATGGCTGCTACTATGTCGGTCTATCTCTATCACTTCCTTGACTTTATCGACTTCTTCGACAACAGGTCTTCCGGAGCGTGGTGCATCTACCAACCTATTATTATGCTTTCTAATAGATGCTACTTTGGGCCCAGGACACAATTCAGACGAAGAGCCTTCTCTCGGATGACTAAATTGAAAATATTCGAGACAATGATTATTCGCAAGCATTTTGGGTATATTTGAATTGGCAACCAGATTAGGTCCCATAGGATGACGCATTTAATTCCAACGGCTACACTGAGCTGGTCATCTGATACGCATTGGCAAAAAACCGGAGCGATTGGTTTTCTTTGAAATCTTTTGTTTCAGCGCAACAGTTCTTCCGAAGAAACAGGCGATCATTTGCTTTGTAGTACTGCATTCGTGAACAATTTTTGTTGTCTTCATTTGGAACATCCCTACTGTAGATTGTTGCTTTGTTATGGGCTCATATGTATATATCCTGGATTCGTCACTTGTTACGATGTCCTATCTAAGTTTATGCTTTTAAATGGATATAAAAATTGGGAGACAATAAGCCTAAAGGTGATCTTGCCTAGAAATAGGACAGGACTTGAAATATAAGCTATCGATGATCCTATGATAGCTATGAAATTAAGGAAGTCGACAACATCAAGTATGGCAAGAATATTGTGGTACACTGGAAAACCGATTCTTCGGAGGATATACCACCGAATTAACGTCGTGAAATGCTAAAAACGGTCTCCTGTGCTTTCCAATCGTATGCTACGTTTCCTCGTTGAACGCGTCAACAAAAACAACTCGAAGAGTTTAATGCTTTCTATCGCGATTATGTTCTATTTATGAAAGTATTGTCACATCGAATGATCCTAACGAAAAGAAGAATATTGCGCGTCTATTGCATTATAATTCCTCAAAGTCATCTGAAGACGACTATAGCAAACATCTCTCACTGCTTGGAATAAAAGAGATTAGTTGAGATTTCACACTATTATGAAAGTCTGAAGAAATGCAATGCACTCGTACTCTTTTGTTATAAACCCTATGAAAAATTGATTCTTATGCAATTGGCTGACTTTAAGGCAACAACTGTCGCTGAGGAATTCGGTTAGTATAGTCTGCATTGATCTGAGATCGATGAGGTTATTAGGTGGCTACAGGAACATCTTGCGGATAAGGTTGTTAAAGTAAAAGCTACAAATCGCCTCCATGTATTATAACTGTTAAAGAAAAAGCTGTGGCGCGTCACTTTATACAGAGTCATCAGTTATCGGAAGCCATTTACTTTGCACAGCTGCAAACGGAAATGGAGACTAAACCGAAAAATGAGTTTGTCAAGAAGCAGCTTAAAGTTAGTAAGACCGAACCGGAACTGGCTGAATTGCTAACAAACCAACATTTTACAAATGCTAAGGTGGGCGTTGGATTGGCAGATGATCAACGTATCTTGTATATTTGCCACTCGGCTGGTCGATTCCACTCGTTTTAATGTTTTTCAGTATGCCAAAATGTATCTGTAGTGTATTAAGTTGTCACTTTCATACAAATTTTTGTAGCCTTTGTCCGTTTTAAATTTTCATGCTGTGTGGCAAGCATATTTTTTAAATTTATTTTCCTTTTTCTATTTGAAATTCTTTCTACACTGTAGATAATTGTGTTAAAACAAATATCTTGTTTGCAAAATTCTTTTTTTTTTTTTCTCAAATGGTTAAAAGTTTCGACAAAATTGATCAACAAAATGCACTTTTTTCACATAGGAAAAGAAACATTTTTCACTTCGATAATTTGCAGCAAGGTTGACTTGACTAAAGTGAAACTTTACTACGAAAATATGCGAAATATTTTAGTTGTTTAGTATGTCTGATGCTGCACAATTTCTTGTTGTGGTCAGTCAATGTGAGGCAGCTTAAAGCAAACAAAGTTCATTGTTGGATGTCAATCAATGCTCGTAGATGTATCTGCAGCAGTTCAAGCATATAACAGATACAACATCTACTGCCAACAACTCCTTCGTCATTATGAACATCATTATTATGCATACAAAGTTCAGTCGAACGTTGTTTGCACACATCAATCAGTGTCGACGAATTTGGTCTGTCCTCAGCATGCGATGCGATGCGATGCGATGAGTCGTTCGACGATGTCGTCTTCGTTTTCTTTGTACTCGATGAAAATGAATCTTCCATGTTGTGCCAAAAATGTTGCCAAAGGAGTCGTCATTGTCGAAAATGTTATTGCTGCCTATCTGCACTTTGGCGGCAAAAGAAATTTTCACAAAATTGACAATAAACGAGCAGACCAGACGTCCGGCTATTCATGCATTTATCTCAGATACTATCTGACCATGGCAAAAGTAGCTATATATATTGTATGGCTAAATAATTTTCTTCTTTTTGCTGCGTGTACTATTTGTATATATTTCGGTTTTGTGTTTCCATGTCGTTGTGCGATTTTCATCTTCTTCAGTTTGCCTTGAAGCGTATGTCACGCTGCCATGACACTCGTTGCCCAACAATCCATATAGCACCGCACACCAGACCAACGAAATGGCAATTGCAATCACTTCTCCTACATCTATCTATCTATCTATCTTTTTAATAATTTCATAGTTGCAGGGCACAAAATCTGAGCAGTAAAGCTGTCAGATACGGATTTGTCTACTGCTGTGGCTTTCTTTTTATTTCCGACTAAGTCATTGTTTGTATGGCTTGGCTCGTATAGCTTGCTTGGCATATTCATGGAACAATGTTGCAGCTTAAGTTCAGTTCATGTCGCTTGATTATATGTCGACAGTTTTGAGTTTCTAATAATTGAGCTATTAATTTTTAGAGTTTGCTAAAGTGTCAAAGAGATAAACAAAAAAAAAAAAAATTAAAAAATTATTTGAAATAGAAAATGTTTGCTTCTAAATAATCATTAAAATGCAAAACTCTTTAAGCCGCTTAAGGCAGAAGTTTCAAATGGCAAATTTGTTGAAAGGTGTCTGTTCATGAGGACATACTTATTCAAAGAGATTCTGACTTTTATACTTATCTAATTTTTAATAAGTTTTGATGTTCGTTATTTAAAACATTTATAAAAACAAACTAAATGCAAAATTTGCACTGTTTGTTATGCACAAAGAGCAACTAATTCTCTCCAGAAAAGAGTAATTTTCCGAAAGGGATTGACTGCAATTATTACAGAAAATGAACGAAAAGTTATGGAAACATTTGCAATCACTTAGCTGCCGCAACAGAAGTGATTCTAATAAAAATATTTAAAATTGCGGTGAAAAGGAAAAGAGTTCAGATGCCTTTTTTTATTGTCTTATGGTCAAAGTCTTACATTCTTCATTAAATGGAGAAGTCAACTCTCAGAAAATTGGAAATGACATGCCATCCAAAGAGAAGAACACAATTAGGAAAAAAAAATTATACAAGATTAAGTTTTAAATTTAAAACGAACTTGATTTCCATTTTGATTTGGTTATATAATGTATCTTCGTTTTTTTTTTATGATTATTATGTCATCAGCATAGTATTTGCACGCAATACCGTTATCTGTTTAGTATTGTATTACATCTAGAAATGAGGCACCACAGAATAGAGAATAGTAACCCAAACTGTGAGCATCCTTTTATAGTCTAAACCGGAAAGTTTAGTCACACCTATTCTCGATTCTAGAAGTTGCGTTAAGGAGTTCAATTAGAATGGTGCAGTTTTGATGGATCTGCCTAACCTATAACCATATGTAGTAGTTTATTCAGCATAAAAAAGGTATGAAAGATTTTAGGTTCGGCTGAAAATTTCTTGGGGTAACATAGAAAATATCTTCTTTTTTTTTTATTAAATTTGATTTTATAATTTAATATAGTTACCTTCGAGAGCGATATAACGATTATAGCGGTCAAACAAGCAGTTTCGTCAGTTTCTCAGAACTCCCTTGAGGTCTGAGAACAGAAAAAAATCGCTGGGTGCCAGTTCTGGAGAATACTGTGGATGCGGAAGCTTAATTCATGCAATTTTACAATGGTTTATTTATTTTTTTTGATTTGTGTCACGGTGCATTGTCTGGATAAAACAGCCATTTGTTTTTCTTCAAATGGGGCCGATTTCCACGATTTCGTGTTCGTTTTTCCCTATTTAAAATACTAACGCCATAACCGACTTTTGCGTCTTTCCACGCTTTGGAGTCGGTTCATCACGTGCAGTTCATTCGGCAGACTGTCGATTGAACTTCGGTGTGAAATGTTGGAGCCATGTTACATACATTGTCACATATCGATGCAAAACTTCAGGCTCCAAACTCTGCTCAGAATTATCAATTCGTTGTTCTTTTTGGTCGATTGTGAGCTACCGTGGCAAGCACTTTGAACACAGCTTTCGCATACCCAAATATTCATTCGCAATATGTCCAGCACGTTGCTTTGATATCTTTAGGCTCTCAGCTATCTCGACCAACTTCACTTTACGGTTATTCAAAACCATTTTGTGGACTTTTTTTGATATTTTCTATGGTAAGAGCCTCTTTGGGGCGTCCATTACGTGCATCGTCCTCGGTGCTCACTTTGCCGCGTTTAAACTTAGCATACCACTTCGCAACAGTTGATTTTTCTTGTTCGCCAAAAAACAATGCAGACGACATTCCAAACACACGATATTCCTTCTTATCCAATTTTTCAAATTAACATAAGTAATTTTACTCGAAATGAAATATCTCACAAACTAATAGTACGACAGCTGTCAAATGCAGCTTAGGGCTAACTAAAATACTAATAAATACTAGTAGCGCCACCTATGTGTCAGCTTAGCAAATAGATTCAATAAAAATGTATTTTATTAAATAACGCAAATTATGTAAAGGACAAATATATAAACTGCAAATCTAACACAAATTATTTACATTTTTATTTTAAGTAATATATTTCTATCAAACCTAGAACACGCTCCACGGTCATTGCATGTCCTTCGGTCACAAACAGAAACTTGTAAATGTCCTAATCTACAAGATTAATCTGCACATTGTCTGCAAGTCAAAAATAAAACAAAACATTCAGTGGCAACCATGACAATTGACTCTTCATTCTGCTCGAGTTAATGCCAACAACTGTCAAGGAGCGAAGAGAACTTCTTGCTGTAGCTAATACTTTGGCAATAAGACAAATTGCGCATCATCAACGGTTGCAAAAAGAAACGCCAAAAAAAAAGAAAAAAAAGCCAAGAAAGATAAAATATTGCAGCAGCTTAAGGCATTATGAACTCTGACAAGGAGCGCACCGCATAGCATTGTCAACAACAAAGTCAATGCACTTCGAGAGTGCCGTGGGCAGACACTGTATGCAATGCTTGTAAGGAGCTCACTACAGCAACAACCGCGCTGTATGAACTTCATATTGCCGAAATACCGTCTGGCCATTTGCTAGGCTTGGCTTCACTTCGCTTGGAGGAGCTTGCTGCCGAAGTTGCTGCCATTGCAACAATGATGCGCATGATAAATTGAAAAACGGCAAACGTGACATGTCGAAGCGAAAAGAAAAGTGAAAGCATCTTTTGCCTGAAAATGGTAGAGTGAAAACCTGCATAGACAAAGAACCAGCATTGTGTGAAGGAAAAAAAATTAAGTAAAAAAAAAAACCAATGAATAAGGCTGCTGTTTGCAGGCAGCCAGCCACTTGGCAGCATTGAAACCCTAAGTTGAACGAGAAAATGTTAGTTCATAGTTGCAACGAGCTGAGAAAAAAAAACAGCAGAAAATTCAAAACGAAAAACTGCAATCGTAAACAAAACAAAAAAAAAAAAAGCGAAGAAAAAAACATTTCAAGCTGAAAACAAAAGTGGCAGCGAACTGCTTGCAAAAGTTCAGTGAACATTTTTGAGTGGGAAATGCAACAATGAGTCGATATACAGCTGACTGCGCAGCGCCTTTTTAGCAGCAATAAAAAATAAAAAGAAAAAGTTTTGCATACCCTACACATATAGTGTGAAAAGAATATTGGCAATTTGTGGGATAGTTTGTTAGTTTGGAAAGTAGGCATATTTTTACAGTGTATATGCATATATGTATATAAAAGTAGTAGAGTTGTGTGCATGTTGGACACTGTTTTGTGACTTATGACTTATGCTGTTCAACAGTGTGGAAAGCAGGTGACAGCATGTTGGTCATCTCCGGAAATCCTATGAAAATCATATAAAAATAGTACAAAATATTTTTCCAAAATCAGTTACAGCCAATGTATGTCACATTAAATCTTGGAAAACATTTATTTGCACAAATTTGGCTGACCAACTTGTAGAACTTGAGACTAATGTTCGAATTTGAAACTATTCTATGTACCTCAGCCCACATAAAACTTGCCGCAGGGTAACTGCTAGTTGATAACATTTAGCCACAGCACTCTCACTTATTTTTTTTTTTAGTTTTGTTATAATATAATTTTTTTTTTTTTCATTTCTATTTATTTATTTATTTAGTTTTTGTCCTAAACCTACAACAAGTCAACAAAATTCACGCTAAGTTAGGCAAGCAAGACCAGAATAAACTTCGTTGCTGCGTTTGACTCGATTGCAAATAGCTTCAAATTGTCATTTAGACAAGTTGACAGAGCGACAGATAGTGGAAATTTGGCCGCCGACTGACACTATCGCTTCGTTAAGGACATTCAGCAACAAAGGATTTGATTTTGTTGCATTTCGTATTATTTTCGGGATTGTCAAACGTATTTCTATGATTGCCTGCAGCTTTGCTGTCTTAAATTGGAGCTGCATCGAGCAATGACGGATGCTGAAAATTGTCATCGATATGAAATTGTTTAGTTTGCAAAAGTGAAATAGGGAGTTCTTTTCTGAAGGTTTTGTTATATTGCAGTCAATGGTTTGTTTTAAAGAAAGAAAATTTTATACGATTTTGAACAATAAAAGAAATTCTTTTAGCGTATTTTCTAAGAAATTTGTTGGCTAAGAGTATCCTAAAATAAGGTGTTGCGTGTAATAATCCATTTTAATTTAAAAAACTGTAATAGTTGAATCTTAAAAGCATGATGTGTAGTACAACGCCCAAAAGATATCAATATTTCAAATGAATAGTAACATATATGAAAGATCATAAAAATTTATATCAACAGCTTTCTTTAGACTTGAAGTGAACAATTTCAAACACTACCTAAAATCCACACAATTGAATTTAATGGAGATAGAACTACTGAAGATTTTTTAGAACATATTTCTACTAGGTAAATCATTTTTTTTTTTTATAACCTGTCATAGTTTGCAGTCTGTATGTAGTTTGTAATTATTTAAATAAGTTTTGTCTAAAAACTAAATAAATCTGAAATAATTTCAGTCTTTCGTGCTTAAACTTTGAGCAAACTGCATCATTAAGTTTGTGTATGAAATCCACTGAAAGATACAGAGTGAGAGAGCTATAAAAAGTGACAGAAATGAAGCAGTTGGACCAAAATAAGCAAACACACCTTCAGGCGAATTTCTTCGACTCATAGACTCATAGATGCCTTCCTTCTGCCTGTGTCAATGTAGTCACTCACTTTCTATCAACGAGTTTCGAACACAACTTAATGTTGCAGCACACTTCCATTGTTCAAGAAAATGCCTAGGCTTCAAAACTTCATTGTATATCGACACCAACAGCAGCCATGATTTATATAGCAAGGTTTGTATAGCGAGAGCATCTGCCCTACTGTATTCCCTTCATAACTTCTGCTGTTCAGAGCATCAATGATAATGTGGTATGGTTGACACTTTGCGACGATCAATGCCTTAGCTTAACGCAATCCTTCAGCAAATCTTTCGTAAGCTGTGGTTCAGTAAGTAGGTATATAGGCCTGTATAATGTTCGTATTCTTGGAATTTAAAATGTAACGGATATGAGTCAACATTCCTAAATGTTGTCTACCTTTAGGAAGTGCTAGACAAGTAGGTTGTACTATCTACTATCAAGTCGAAAGGTAATCCAAATCTATTAGCATACGATTACAACATTCTTATTTCTTTAAAAATATTTCGCTATGCTGGGAAGATCCTCTGTCTCTCTCAGTCGTCGTGCCAGTGGATTTAGGCGGCAACCATGCTTGCGCCTTGATGGCGTCGCCAACTTTAGGATCTTCTATTTCCGTCTCGATGTTATTCTTAGTATTTTGCTTGGAGCGACTGGGATTTTGTACAAGTTGGACTTGATGGTAATTCCGTATACCTGAAGCACATACTTCCATACAGGGGTACAGAATGGATTTGTAGATGATTACCTGCACAAATAATCTAATTCTATTCTATTTTTAATCAAGCAATAGAGCTGCTGCTGTGTTCAAAGACATGCAACACGCTAAAAAAAACACAGTACTTCGAACAAACGCTGGAAAGGATGGACTACACCGCTAACGGCATTTACTCGCTTTCGAAGGCAACAAAGGGCAGGCTCTCCGGCTGGTGCTTGCTAAAGCTCCCGATAGTGTGCTAGCTAAATCAAGGAAGATCAGGCTAACATCTTCGCAAGCAGGTTTACACCGTGTTCACTTCCTGACAAGAATAACGTCGCCGAAGTGGTGCAGTTTCTTAAAGTCCGTCTTGAAGAAGTCATGGGAGTCATACGGGTCACGACAGAATTTGTCATAATACCTTAAAGGCATTAAAGGTTAATATTTAACGTAACGTTGAGAATGCAGCATTTCCCTATCAAGTGGATACTTGCGAAGATAACTATGATCCATAAGCCTGGCAAGCCTGAAGATATTGCAAGCTCTTATCATCCAATTAGCCTTCTATCTTAACTGTCGAAGGTTGGGTTTAGAATTTTTGCGACGCGAGTAACAGACCTTGAAGTCTATCTGAGCACCTATTTGGTCATAGCACCGTTAAACAAGCTCACAGGTTAGTGAACCACATATTCAAGGCATTTGATGATAAGGAGTACCACAATGAAGTTTTTGTGGACGTGCAGGAAACCCTTGACCGAGTATGGAAGGCTGGTCGTTGAGCGAATATCAAGGGATCCCTCCATACCCCTTTCTTCTTGATGATACAGTCTTACTTGGAAGACTGACATTTTGAAAAGAAAGTGCGAGAGAAGTTCTCAACTGTCCATTCGTTAAAGCCGGAGTGCCATAAAAAATTGTGCTGGGACCATTGCTGTACTCCTTGTTCACTGCCGATCTACCAGGCCCCGATGAATACGATGCAACAGATGGGGTGCAAGAGTATGTCCACGAGCTGGAGAGGAATATTAAACTAATTGCAGGGAAATGCATAAATATATGTTTCACATTTAGAAAAAAAATGACGTCCCAGATTTGGCCTAACAACATCGTACTTGATCTGGCAAACGAGGTCAAGTACATAGGTGTAACGCCAGACAAGAGACTAACATTTGAACGACATTTCCATAATTTAATATCTTGTTGTCGCCTCAGACTAAGGCAGCTCTTTTCGATACTAAATAGGAGGAGTAAGCTTGCCTTAAGGTGCAAGAGAGCAGTTTAGAACTGTGCGGTGGCTCCTATTTGAAGATATGCGTTGCAAATATGGGGCATCGCAGACAGCAAATCCAAAAACTGCATATTAGAAGTCTTCGTCAGATTACAGGGTGCCTCTGCTACGTCTGCAACAAAACACTACACCAAGAGTTGAGGCTGAACAACATAGAACATGAAATCATCCACCACACAATACGCTACAACTTTAGGCTGCTAAATCATGCCAATAGGCTTGCAAGGATGACTTTAAATAAATTTCGAGAACACTATCACAATATTTTGTACAGTTTGGCGATTATAATAGAATGGTGCGACTTAGTAAGGTTTTAGGATATATCGAATCCTGATTCCTATCAACTTTAAATAATATAAAAAAAGATGATTACTTTTTTGAATAGGAAGAGCTTATTTCTTGACTATGTTCCATTCTTAGAACTACTACTCAAAACTACGCAAGTATTGCCGTAATGCTTATGTAGCAGGACTTCTGCCAGTACAGCAGTGTCCTCCGTATTCAACAACTGCTGTGACGGAGATAGTCAAAGTCACTGTATTGAATATCCACGAACACTGCCACAGAAAATTCCTTATATTTCATTGCATCAGGATCATAGTTTACACCACGGTAACGTTGTTCCGGAGTGCCATGACTTTTACGAAAACCAAACGATTAAGTTGCAAAATAATGCGCTAAATTTCACTTCATCACATCATCTTACACAGGGCAGGAAGGAGGTTAATCGGACTGCATGCGTCAACTTCGATAAGCTCTAAATTCTTTGAAAATATTGCCGTCCTAGACTGCTGTGAAAGAGCAAGATTATAAATAAAGATGCTTTGTTAGAAAGTAGTTTTAACTTCCTGCTATCCAATAGTTCTTCACCTGGTAATTTCGTAGTCCTTAAAAATGCTTACCTCCTGCAGGGTGACAGGATTTGTCGACAGCGACATTTGATAAGCAGATTCCAGACCTGCTTGAACCAACCCTCTCTTGATCTGAAGGTTAAAATTTGCTCTCCAATCTATCTGCTATATTCTTCATAGTAACTTTCGTAAGCGTAAGCACTGAACAGAATGTTTCAACTTGGTCTTCTTTGTTTCTTGTCATTCGAGGATGATGAGACTATCTTTTGAAGATTAGGTGGATATGTTTGTCACACCTTTCAGCATACTCAAGTCTTAGCAAAAGCTAGCTGATAGAATACATTGTCTTTGCGGCTCAAATTGTCGTGGATAGTGCAAGGTTGTTAGAACTGACAGATGATCTGAAAAGAGTTCGAATAGCGTTCCAACAGACATGAGTGCGTACGAGAGAGTGTACTTCGAGTTTCAATAACATTTGTTTCACACATTTCGTTGTTTTCTCCCTTATTCCTCTTTCCTATTCGTACTATTTAGTATAAAATATGCTTCTTAATTAATTATTTATTAAATCGTCTTAGTTTTTATTACCCTTACATAGAACAAAGAAGATTGATGAGCATATTAGCTTGATTATGGATCTGACTTAAAATAATGGAGTGTGCAAAAATTTGTGAATTGTATTAATTCGAAAATTCTTCGAGCAGATGCTTGTTGCTGTCCCGACTAGAACACTAAATGTAGAAAAAAATTGTGAAAGTTGTTTTTCTGATATTTTAATTGATTTTAGACTTGTGATTGCTAATGTGTGGCTATTTTTAATTCTTTTTTAAGTGTGTACTTTAAAAACTAATAAAAATTAAGAATCTATTTTGATTTCGCGACGATTGAGTTATACAAAAAAATATTGAACCACTACACTTCCAGCCACTGTTGCCGTTTTAGCTTTTTTTTCCGACTATCTTTCACACAAAAAATAGCTAAAAGAACTATTTTATGCCCATAATGAAACCTATATATTTTTGTTCTAATCTCTAAAATTGTTTCATATAATAAAAAAAAATGTGTTCTATTAAAAACAAAGTAGCGCACAAACGTACTGACTACCGACTGTTTAAATACCTTGCTTTCGTTCATGTCGTTAAGTGAAAATAAAATACTAATAAAAAGAACCCATTAAAACTTGGCGCTAACTAAGCTACTCGTAATTACACAAAATCACTTTCTTGCTGCCACTTTCAGTGATTTTTATCGGCTTAATTAACACTAAGCAGACTAAAACCAAGCAGCGGACAGGTGCGCAAAAATAAAAATGTATAAAAGTATCTGCAAGATTTTATAGCTAAACCCGCAAGCAGGGCGAAACTTTTGCTTTTATTGTTGAGCTTTCGTTTCGGTTTATTATGGCACAATGTTGTAGGCCTGCATTGTAATTTACAGTTTAACAAGAACGGAGACACTTAGATACAGCTGAGCCTAAGTACGGGAGCTAAGATTTATATTTAAACTTCCACAGATGCGTATGAGGGCAAATAGCAGCTGTTGCGGTGG